>JAJKFI010000159.1:457637-483445 GCA_029204185.1 Lerista edwardsae | reverse complement strand
ATTCATTCATTCATTCATTCATTCATTCATTCATTCATTCATTCATTTAAGAATGTATATCCCGCCTTTCCCATGCTGAAGCAGATGCCCAAGGCGGCTTACAGAGAGCAAAAAAAGTACAATGTAACCATAATAAGTAAAACACATTAAGAAAAAAGAAAGAAAGAAAATTTAACGGGAACACAATGTTCAAGAATGAAGCTAGACCCAATTCTCCTCATCAGGCCCTTTAGCGGATGGGAAACAATTGACCAGGGGAGTCAGACATGGGTCTGATCATCTCAGGGAGCTGTTTGGGGCAGCAGAGTAGCCCACAGAAGGAATTGCCACCCTCGCCCCTTCTGGATGGATGCACTACACCCGTCCCCAGGTACCTTAACAAAGCTTTTTGTGGTTGTGGTGGCATGATCTCTGTGAGGCCGTTGCCACCATCCTTGCAAAGACTTACAGGGTTCCTAAGCTTTGTGCAAAGGTTGGGAACTAAAGTAATTGTTTTGTTCCCTTCTCATTTTAACATCTTCTCTCAAGGCACATCTTCATCTTTCCTGCATCCTTTTAGGATCATAAACAACTAATTGGCAGGGATTTGTTATTTTTATATGTTGTAAAGTGCCACACGGATCAAAGGCATCTTGAAAATAATAAAGCTAAAGCGTAGTCTTTTGGTGAGGGGACCAGTGATCCAGGCATATGAATCCTGATTGGCTATTTTGATCATGGAGCTTTGTGTATAGGACAGAGTAAAAGATAGTGCTGTAAATCTTCTGCCAAGCTTCCTCCAGATTTGCAATGAGTACATATATTGATGACTGGTTGCATGGGATCAACATGATGGATTTCTCTTCTGCCCACAGGTCCTAAGCAAGGCAGAAAAGAAAAGCGGGAACAAAAAATAACCTCATGCCTCTTGACTTGACATCAAATAGATAACTCTAGTCGCCGCCGTGCTGTGCAAAAGACAGAGGCTGTGATGTCGCCGGCAGGGCTGCATTAGGGTTATTCCTTGCATCGCTGCCCTACCACCAGTGCCCTCTGCAGCCTGGCTCATGTTCTGGGATGACTGGTGTGCCTGGATGCACCCCAAAGGGGACCTCGCTCTGCTGTGGACCCTGAAAAGTCGTCGTCTTCTTGGTGAAACTTCCCTTTTCTTGAAGGCTCGCTCAATCAGGACTATGTAGGTGACGTGTAATACACTGCATGCATGTTAAGAAAGTTCTTTGCCCCGTGCTGCTTGTTCCCTTAAGCCCCCTGATTTGACGGCAAGAGAGAATGTATCTTTAAAATAGTTTGGTCTGTATTAACGGTATATTTGCCTGTAATGAAGGAAGCTGCCCCGTGAGTCTCTGAGCTGGTATTTTTTTAAGCCTTTCGGAGCAAGATACCCAATTCTAACACAGGTCGTTGTCCGACTAGGATCTGGTAACTGAAACTTTCTTTGTTCCCCTAGCAGTCATCTTGTGTCAGACAACTACCTTATTCACTTCCTCACGCTATGATTTGCTGAACTCTTCAGACTAGGAAAAGCTCACAAGCTCTGGAACAGAGTGGTTGAGACACAAGGAGGATATAGCGTTTGTTTTGATGTGTTTGAGAAGGAACTGGGTGTGTTAAAGCACTCGGCCACAAATTTAAATGGCATTTTAAAAATAACAACCTAGTATGTTCTGCAGAATGTGGTTTTCTTGTACCACACGTGTGGCTAATCTGAGGCTGCATCAAGCGCACACAGAACACTCTCTGCCACTGCCAGCTCTAGTCTCATCAGCAGTATATGCAAGAGATGTTCATTTTCACATGCATTCTTCATATCAAAACTGTGGGTTTTGTGGTGCATGTGTGGGGGGCAGCTTCCATTTGTATTTTTTTAAGTTCTCTTAATCCAGAATTTAGTATGGAAGAGTTTTTTTAATCCTCAATTATTTCAACAAGAATGATATCTTCAAAATCTGCTCCTCATTCCCCCCTCACCTCCCATTCTTTCCCTATAATCCTTGTTCCCACCCAGTCTATTTTCAGTCCTCCAACAATGTCCCAGAGAAGAATCTAGGGGAATACGTTCCCATCCCAAATGTATAATCATCATGAAGAAGAAATTCTCAGAATGGACATGCATTCTTTCTGATCCTGCCATTCCTGTGGGCATGAAATGTGGGGGTGGCATGTGGGGATGGTACGCGGGGCACACAAATGAGCCTGGTGCCAGGAGGGACTACAGTCCCGGCAACGAGCGGAGAAGAGATTGTATTGCTGTTTTTGATTATCGGTGTAAATTTGGAAGCAAGATAATTAAAATGTTGAACTGATGAGATCATGTTTGTTTCTGATAGTTTGGGCCGGGGAGGGAAAGGGAGACAAGACTCAGAGAGATTGTGAACTGACCAGCAGAATCCTACACAGATCTAGGCAAGCAGACATCTTTCTAGCCCTGCTAGCCACAGTTCTTATAACTGGAGATGTCAGGAATTGATCCTGGGACCTTCTGCATGCATCTACTCTACCACTGGGCTATCGCCCTTGCTGTTTCCAAAGGAGGCGAGACCTGACTAAGCATGATTAGAAATCGATGAGACAAGTTTGTTGTGACTGCCTTAAATCCTGATTGTTAGTCAGGATTCACTTCTTTTGGAAAGAACCCTCAGTATTTTGAAAAGGAGATACAGTAGTAAGAACGGGCCAGCCTTGAGCTCCTTGCAGAACCATGTGTAGCCACAAGGTGTCGGCACCAGCATAAAATCAGGGAAATAGTTAATCAAAACAATTTTGAAAATTCAGGAAGAGCTGAGGAGTGGGGTGTGGTGATTTGGAAAAGGGAGCGGGCAGATTGCTACAATATCTGGATTATCTGGGACGGTAGTATGTACAGTGAGTTAAAAAGCAGTTGCAGGCTGATAGTCAAAATTTCTTGGTTTTCTGTGACACCCCACATATTGGATCACCCTGCTGTATTCTGCATGAAGTAATCTGGAATAAGTATTACTGCTTTATTCAGAAATCAGAATCCCTCTTTTGCCCATTACATAAACAACCCATTGCAATGTTACCCTGTTATACTCACCCTGTTAACTCTCTACTAAACTTAATAGTTTGTCGGTAACACACTTCCTCTACCTTGTTCTGCTTACAAGGTGGTGGAGGATAAAGTAACTCATCTGCCTTAAATGAGCTTGAGTTATGTATAGGGTGGGTTTGTAGTGGGTTGCAGCTTGCACACTATTTTCTCTGAAAGTGCCATCTTTTGTTCACTTATTCTATGAAGAATCCAGAGGGCATAATTGACCTGTCCAACAGTGGCATGCCTAGAGGGGAATCACAGCACTACGTTTTGCAAGCAGTCGCTCCCCCCTCCTCTTCAGAGCCATTCTCAGCAGCTAGAGCAAAACAGAAGCTACATTGGCTCCGAATTGGAGGGGAGCAGCTTCTTGCAAAACTTAGTACTGTGATCCCCCTCTAGGTACACATCTGCTGTCCAGGATGCAATGGGAGTGGGTGGAGAGTGGTGAATTGGATGGAGAATTTTCAGGACTCCTGTGCCTTTAATTAAAAGTGTCCTGCCTGTTTGCAGGGGATGTCTCTCCTATCCTTGCTGGACAGGACCTACTCATGATTAACTATTAGGGGTAATACATTGACAGTGGAGATGGGCAGGGTGATAATGGAGCACTGTCCCCAAATGGAGGTTCCACATAGAACATACTTTGATTTCCAACTATGGGAAAGGTAATACTTAACACTATGTGGTGTAGAAGCAACATAGAGCTCCCCTATATCAGAAATACATGGGAGAAATGGGGCTGTTTTGCTGATTCAGTTGCACACAGGAAGCCTTTACTCCCCACAAAAAAAGTATCCTTCAAAGAGACCAACCTCTTGAGAGCACTCCTGAACCCATCCAGAATTTGATTCAAGGGGAAAAGGTGCCAAGTGCAGCTTCTCCACCACGTCCAGTGTGGCTAGTGATGAGGGAAGGGGAGGAGATATTGCAACAAATTTTGGGTGCAGGAAAAAGACCTGTGTTTACATGGCAAGGCTGTCTAATTTGATTTCCCCTGCTTGAAAGGAAAAAAGAGGTTGTGGATGAAAGGAACCCTCTGTTTTTTAGCAAGGGTGTGTGGAAGTCATGCAGGAGGGGAAGACAGGTCTGCTGTAATAGGATCAGCCTGTAATCGTGGGCGTGGGTGGCTAGCCAAGATTTCAGCCTGGACAGACTGTCTGGGAGCAAAGAGCACACTGAGCCTAACAAATAAAAAGGCTTGAGCTGGAGAAGGTGTCAGAAAAGGGCAGCAAAGAAGGGCTTGGAGCACATGCCCAGTGTGGGGAGCAGCTAAAAGCCTTGAGGGCTTTTTTGCTTAGTATGAAGAGGCTATTGGAGGGAGGGAGGCAATTTAAGGGTAAGCGAGTGATGCACAGAAGAAAAAGGACATACATTAACTCAGTCTTGCAATACCTGAATCTGAAGTCAGTCCTGGAAACGGACTGACACAAGGGTCTGGCACAAGGTGCTGCCACTTGTAACCCTTGTGGCACTTGTAACCCTCTTCCTTGCTGCATTGGTTGATACAGGATGTGGTGAGGGCTGAGATGCTTAAAAGGGAATTAGATGAATTCACGGAGGAGCAGCCTGTCAACATAGCTAATGGAGTGTTCTTGGCTGGAGGTGTGTATCTTTAAATACCAGTTGGTGGTGGAGCAACAGCCTCATGCTCTGCTTGTAGGCTCCCTGAAAGTATCTGACTGGCCACTTTAGACAACAACATGCTCTCGTCTGATCCAGCAGTCCCCTTTAAGGTTCTTATGCCTCTTAACCACAGACATGAATGCAGAAATGTAGCATGCAGAGGTTTTCCACAATCCTTTTTGTGGCAGGAGAACTGATTCAAAACTACTAAATCTCTATATGTTGGGCTGGTGTTATAGGAAGGGAGCCAATAATACAGCCATGTTAATTGCCTCACTCTCATGTGCGTAAACGGGTATGCCACAAGTAAAGAGCTGGTGATGGTCCTTGGCTTCAGGCTTGATGTACGCAAAGCAGTAGAATGTGGAGCTGGCTGAATGGGCTACACCTGTTAAAAAGCTCCCTGCAAGCAGATAAGGAGTACCACAGGTAAAAGGCTGGTCCTCCACCTTTCTCCCTGATATGCTAGCTTTCTGTTTGCAAGGAGTTTTTGAGAGTATTCAAACGCATCACCACTACTACCATTCGAGTTGTAGCCTGAAGTGGTGAAGTTTGCAAACTCTAAACCACTCCAGGGCAGAAAATGTCTTATCAGAAAAGTCAAGTGGAACCTCCATGTGCAGAGGCAGAGAGAGTACCTTTGAATACCAATGAATGGGAGAGGCTTTTTGCCACTAAGAGACTGAGCTGCTGCAAGAGATTTTGATCTGATACAAGACGAGGGTAAGGGGGTGGGCGGACAGGGGCGGTCTGTTTTGCTTTTTGCTCCCAGCAACAGTAACAACAAATTCCCACTCAGTTCCTCCCCCTCCCCCTCCCCCTCCCCCTCCTCCTCCTCCTCCACCACTTCGCCGTCTCCACCCCCATCCCAGCCCTTTTCTCCTCCTCCTCTGCAAGTGCTTCACTCCCTCCCTTCTGGGTGCCACACCCCGCTCCCCTCCCGCCTTGTCGTTTTTCCTCGATCAGAGCATCTTCACGCTGCTCCTCGCCTCGGGGCTCCATCTCAGCAGCCAGCCAGCCAGCCGCGCCTCCACTTTCCTAAAGGCGACCTCCGTGGAAGTAAGTCAACTCTTCTTGAAGAAGAAGAAAAAGTGAGGGAGAGCCAGCATCCTGTTGCACACGAGGATCTTGGGAGCGAAAGGGTTAAAGGAGGAGCGGGCCCCTGAGCCAGCACTCCTGGGTTGTCCTGGGGAGAGGAAAGGGTTAAAATACAGGCAGAGCAGGGAGTTAAGACGAGTCCCGGACTCGAGTGAGTTAAAAGAGAGGGGAGGAATGGAGGGGCTGCGGACTCCGACCCAAGAGCCTGGGCTGGGGTCTGGGAAGCGAGCGTAAAAAGGGGTACCCCGGCTGCTGTGGTCTGCAGGACGCGGGGGTTGGAATTCTGTAGCTGCTGGCTGGCGCTGAGCGATTGCATTCCGGTCCCGAAAGGAGAATTTGGGAGAAGGGCGTGTCCCCTATTTGTGGGGTGTGTAAGTGAGAGAACTTTGTTACGCTGCTATTTTAAGCTGCCACGCCCCCCCATGATAATTTGTTGCTTGCTTAATGCGTGCTAAAAATAAGCGATCCAGGCACAATTAATTTATAGTTTTCAGAGGTACAATCGATGTACAGGGTTCAGAACGCCCTGCGATGTAACGGGTATCCGGTTTCTCCTCCCCTGCCTGTTTCTTAAAGTTTGGAGACAGTTTGCATACCTTGTGAATATCATATTGGCAGTACACTCTCTCTGTGTGTGTGTGTGTGTGTGTGTGTGTGCGCGCGCGCCAGGAAGGAAGGTGTACATCTGTAACAGGGTGTGCTATGGAAAGTGCCTGCAAGACAGTAACAAGCCACCAGTATTTTAAGGCTCTGAGGCTGCAGTTCTGAATGCACTGAATAGGGGGTAAGCCCCGCTGAATGCTGTGAGGCTTACTTCTGAGTAAGCAGACGTAATTGTGCTTTAAGAGATTTGTTGCAGCACAAGCTTTTGTGCGCTTGAGTCTGTTTCATCCGGCAAAGTGGGACTGAGCCTGTGAAAGCTTGTGTTGCAATAGAGCTCTGAAGGTTCCACAACCCACAAGTCGCACCATCTGTTGCAAGTAAGTGGCTGACTCTTCTGAAATTTGCACAGGAAGGTGTGCAAGACAGGCTGCAGTCAGCCCCATTCATTGCAGTGGGACTTTCCTCTGTGTAAACAGGCATCAGATTAGACTAGATGGCTCCTGGGGTGTGGCTATAACAGGCGGGCGGGCTGGGGGGGGGGCAGTTGCACCTATCAAGATGGAAATTGCATTGAGCACTGTGTGTTGAGCATGGACCCATGTGCATCTAAGGAGCAGGGTGGCTGGTTTCAGGTTTGTAAAGGGAAGTGTGCATATAATGTAATGATGGGGATTTGTGGTCATAACCAGTTTGTGATGACTTGGAAGCCATGCTTTTGAGAGTGCGCTATGGCATTGTAAGGAAGAAACAAGAATGAGGTAATGGAAGGCTCCATGGATCTGTGTCATCCTGTGTATGGGCAGACGTTTAATGGAAGAGAGTAGTATGCATAATAAAGTACTTTCTCATTTTTCTGGAATTATATATTTCTGTCCTAACTGTATTGTCATTCCCTAAATGAATTTCTGGCAAGTTTCTAGTCCACATTGATTTTCTCAGCTCATAAAGTGTTAACTCATAGCCTGAAAAAAAGGGATGGACGGACAGACGCGCGCACACAAACGCACGCACGCACAAACGCACACACACAGCTTTCCTCTTCCAATTTAGAAAATCTTCCCTGATCCCCTGAGGCGATTGTTTATATGCCACAAGGTGACTAAGGAAGCAATTATCTGAAGGCCAGACCCTTATGTTGAATATTAGATGCTTGCTGTGAAATCCTATCCAAATTTCCAGCACCCATACAGTCGTGCCAACAGGGCATGTGCTGCATCCTGCAGTGTGTGTGTGTGTGTGTGTGTGTGTGTGTGTGTGTGTGTAGTCACAGAGGCCTCCTCAATGCAAGGAAATGCTTGTTCTCTTACTACAGGGCTGCATGTGGCTACATTGGTGCTGGAAAGGATTGGGCCTTTAGTTATTTATATATTCTGCCTTACAAAAATCACAAATCGGGCACGCCCCAATATCTGCTGGGCTTCCATTCCGGACTCACCCGTGGATACCTGAAACTGCGGATACTTGGGATGCCTTTTTAAAGATAGGGGAACATCAGCAGTTTTACTGCAACAAGGTAAAAGAAAAAGAGATTTCTTTAATGTTTGCCTATTAAAAAGCTAGGGATCCTTGTATCCATGATATCAGTGGATAACGGAAACCGTGGATACCAAATCAGACTGGAGCTTGTCTGTCCAATAAGCAATAGATATTTGATAATGTGCATCTTTCTTTCTGTATGATGCTGTCAATAAAGGTTTGTGTATGTATGTAATATATAGATACATACATATAAATATATAGATACAGATAAAAATCATGTAGCTATCATACAAACCATAATTTAAGATAAACAATGCCATACAATGGCATTTGAAAGAGCAAGCCACCACATAAAGCATTTAAGAGCACAATCCTAAAATGGAGTTAGGCCGGCACAATCAAGTCGGGGGGGGGCACAAGGGCCACCGTAAATTGTGGTTGGTCCACTCTTGGAGTCAGGAAGGATGGTGCACTTCTATGTGCTGGCCTCTCTGACTCTGAGAGTGGTCCAAACATACTTAAAGGTGTCCCGTGGGCTGACCAAGCTTGGCTTGGCTATGCCAGCCTAACTCCAGGTTAGGATTGCGCCCTAAATGGCATAAGAGGCAGTGTAAAACACAAGCGTCAAGAAACAGAACAACTTGAATGGGCAAGCATCAGAAGGGAACAGTGTTTCGAAGAATTGCCTCCAAAGTGTTCAGATCCACTACATGCTCCTTGCGCCATGATTACAGTATTTATAGAGAAGCCACACATGTACAAGGCATCCAAGCTTCAATCTAAACAACAGAGGAAGGAAAGGAGATGGGGGTAATAAGCTGAGTAGGGCCAGCGATGTTGCAACAAGCCTGCTACAAAGTTAACCCTTCTTGAGCAAGCGCTTCTTCCGAGGTAGTGTCATGATTTGCAAATCAAGATAAGGTGGTCTTTGGGAGTTTATGGGATAAATGTTTTGAATATTTCATAATTGTTAATATATTCAAGAAGTGAACCCCATAAATGGAGAAATCTGTATGTAGAAAGTCTACAGATGCCTTTCTACGAAGCCCCATTTTCTAGCTTCATTATCCTCTTATACTCTTATCTGCTTGACACTTGTGATTTTTTTAAGATTAAATAAGGAGTCGTATCCTGAATGCCTTTTCTGGGTGGGGGGTGCCACCTTTCTCAAGAGTTTTGTCTTCTATGCTTAGAGCGGGGTGTTCTGTCGGTTTCCTCCCAAGCTGTGCTCTGGGCGTTTCCACCTCTGTGCACTCAGTTTCTTGCTGCAACAGATGACATTTGCTCGATTGTGGTCTGGGCCACTGCGGGAGCTGCATAGAGAGCATCTTAACTTTAGACAGGTTACCCCCTGTCATGCCCCACCTCAAGCATTAACTGTTGTTTCTCACCCACCCACCCAATGTGTGCATGCATGTCCATTTTTTGTTTCAGCCATGAATCTACTAGGTGGCCTTTGACAAGCCATGTGCTGCACTGTTCCCTTAACCTCCGTTCTCCCTTTGCGCGATGCAGATAATCGGTGCCAAGTTATTATGTATCTTGGGGCAACGCTTGGCTTTGGGCCCAGCCGCCCCAAAGCTGCCACTGGATACTGGGATCGGGCTACTTGGCTGGGCTCCTGATATCACATCCTGGAAATACCGTAAAATTGATTGAACTTTGTTAAGATTTCTGTGATGACATGAGAAGTGCTTTGAAACCTCCCCATTTTGACCCCCCACAATACATACATCCAGTTTAAAGACTGGAGCAGTGTTTTTAATTATGTCCAGCTTTTATTGTTTGTTATGGAAACATTTTTGCATGCATGCCAAGGATTACTTTGGCTCTGTGTCTCCCCTACACTGTAGCTTAGGATTGTAAAGAGCAAGTCACCCTGGCCCACTTCACACAAGTAGCAGAACTGGGAGCGCAATCCTAACCTGGAGTTAGGCCGGCACAAGGGACAACCTAAAGTATGTTTGGACCACTCTTGGAGCCAGAGAGGCCAGCACACAGACGGGCACCCTCCTCTCTGACTCTGACAGCACAATCCTAAACTGGAGTTAAGCTGGCATAAGCTAAGCCAGCAAAGTTTGGTCAGCGCAAGGGCCACCATAAAGCACATTTGGACCACTCTTGGAGTCGGGGAGGGTGGCTTCCGTCTATGTGCTGGCCTCTCTGGCTCCGAGAGTGGTCCAAACATACTTTACGGTGGCCCTTGTGCCGGCCAAACTTTGCTGGCCTAATTGTGCTGGCCCAACTCCAGGTTAGGATTGTGCTCTGAGTAACACTTTTCCTGAATGCTTCTGACTCAGGCTGGGTGTGGAGGACTTTAAATGCTTGCTGCCTCCTGAAAAAGGCTAGCACAGAAAAGAGGCATTCCAGGAAGAAGCCTTGGCCTCTCTCCTCTGGTTTCTATATGCAAGGGTTCTTGACAGGGGAGCGTTCAGGCATACAACTCCTCCCCTTTGGACCTCCAAGAACCTCCTGGCTGCTCATTTTTGTATTCTGACCTCTAAAACTGCCTGGATGAACTTTTGGCCCTTGCGCAATTGCTCTGGTGCAAGAGCACCGCTGAGAGCAGGCAGCTCACGAGAGCCTTGGGGCTTGTCCTGAGCAAAGAGGACACCCTAGGCACTTTTTTTAGTCCAACATCCCCTCCCTTGTTTTTTTCATTAATGCTAATATATCCCTTTCCACCACCCTTGCCTTCCTCCTTCCTCCACCACCTCTCTCTTCCTTTCTGTCCCTGAGCATTTTGGCAATGAGGGCCCGGCTACGACCACGACTTCCAAATGGCTGGGCTCGTTCTGCTCTTGGATTTTATGAGGGAGGGGAGGGGAGAGAGAAGAGGAAGGCAGCTGCGGCTCTTCAGGAGGTGGCGCGGAAGGGAGACAGTAATGCGCCTGGCTGCGAGCCCAGGAGATGTGTGTTGGGGTGTGTGTGCGCATTTTATTCCCAGCTCAGAAGTGAAGCCTGATTGAAACCAAATGTCCATTTCTGGGTAAAGAGGGATTTTCTCCTGGCCTTATATGGCTAATGTGCAGCCAGCTCCCACCTCTCTCTCCCATGTGAAGCTCTCTGCCTGCCTCTCTCCCAGCTCGCTCTGCCTCTCTCGCCACTGGCCCAGCCTCACCCCTGCAGGAAATCCAGATGAGGAAGTGTCTCCCAGCAGTAAGGCTTGAGCTCTGTTTTGCTTTCGCCCACCAGCGTCCAGCTCCTGTTCTGCACATTTAAGACATCATGAAGACTCTTTTTAGCCCTTTTTTCCCCTTCCCCAGGAACGCTCGTCAGTTTAACCCATAACTGGCTTAAACCCACCCATAAACCATGGGTTGGCCATAAACCAACCCATAATTGGTTTGTACATGGTAGTCCTATTGTGATTGGTTGTCACGGTGTGTGTGTGTGTGTGTGTGTGTGTTTTGGCAGGGGTGGGTTAAAAACTCTAGAGAAAGAAAAAACAACTGCATGGATTGGTCTGTGTTTGCCATGCGTCTTGTTATATCTTCTTTTTCATATTAAAAAAATTGTTCCCCTTAAGACCTCATGTCAGCAGCCTACCATAGCTTGCTCTTGTCTAGTTAAAACACTAAACTTTTATTTATTCCTAAAACTTCAGAGGTGTTTGTACAAACCCCTCCATTTGTCCTCGGGGCTGAAATGTGCATTGCAACAAGCATGTGATTGGTCCTCACACGCTTGTTCCCTCCCTGTAGTTGTGGGGGTTGGGTTCTGGATCAGGACTCCAGTGTGCATGGGGCGGGTGGATAAATCCCCTCTCACCCCCTTTTGGGGTCAAAGTAGGACTGGCCCTTTTCCTAAATAACAGCTGGTGGGGGGGGCAATTGCATGCTGTTGTGATGTGCTGCTTGCCCCTTAAGGTATGGCAAGGGAAATGATGGTGTTCTTCTTACTTCCAGTCTGTCATCCATATATGTTGTGGTAGACAGTCAGAAGTGGGTGAGGTATATGCTTATAGCTGCAGGAGACCCAACCATTAATCTCTAGCCTAGTGGTTCTCAAACCTCGTAGCACCGGGACCCACTTTTTAGAATGACAATCTGTCCAGGACCCATTGGAAATGATGTTATAGCCGGAAGTGCCATCATTGTGACGCCAGAGCCTGCTGCTTTCCTGAGAATGTAGCAATAAGTTGGGTTATTTCTCAGCCATTTTCCAAAAGCAAAGAGAATCAGAAAGGAAAAAAACCCCTATTTACAACCTTGATACAAGCAAAACAACCGCACAGCCCTCCCCCTTTCCAACATCCCATCTTCCCAAATTTTCAATATGGCTGCTCTAGGTGCCTCGCAACCCACTTGAAATTGGTTCGTGACCCACTGGTGGGTCCCTACCCACAGTTTGGGAACCACTGCTCTAGCCCTCTCTTTGCACACTCAGTGTAACTTAGCCTAACTTGATTTTCCTTTTTGGTTAATCCTGATTGAGCCTGCAACTCTTGTTTTGTCAACTTAAAACATATCCAGGGACAGTGAAATTCCACTTGAAAGAAGAATGAACAGTCATCTCACCCTCTGCTCTAAGATACCATTTACTGAAAATAATCCTGGTGTAGGGTTAGGGTTCTCCTAATAATTTGGTAGTGCAGTACAGCCAGCCAACTCTAGAGGAGGCGTCAGTCATGTTTGCCCTCCAGTGGTGGTAGGCTGGAGTAAGATGAAAGTAAGATTCAGGAGGCGGGGCTTAGTAACATCACAGTAGTTCATATTATTGAATGACCAAAAATAATCTGCTATCTTGATAGGGAAAACAAATTCTAATTTTTTGGAGAGGAATTTCCCCAGTTTTTCCAGTGGAAGCACCACAGTATTTTATTTTATTTATTTTTTATTTATTTAGAAGAATTTATACCCCGCCTTTCCCATGCCGAAGCAAATGCCCAAGGCGGCTGACATAGAACAAACAAAATACAATGAAACCACAATAAGTAAAACCCCTTAAAACAACAACAGCAGCATTACACATTAACAGGAACACAAAAAATGAACAAGAGTGAAGTTAGACCCAGTTCTCCATATCAGGCCATATCAGCCAATCATATCAGATATGATTCTCCATATCAGGCAGGGAGGAAACAACTAACCAGGGGAGTTGGTTGACAACTGACATAGTTGAGCAGTCAGGAAACAACTGACATAGTTGAGCAAATTATGACACTGTACCAGAGGGCAGACAGCCACACAATCATCCAAAGGCCAGATGAAATAGATATGATTTGAGCTCTCTCCGAAAGGCTATGAGGGAGTGTGTAGATCTGGTGGTCCTACCAGAAGAATTAAGAATTCCATATTTGTGGAGCCGTTACAGAGAAGGCTCACCCCCAAGCTTTCATCCCTTTAACTTGGGGCAGAGGGAGCACTTGCAGAAGAGCCCCTTTAGATGATCTAAGAGGGTAAACTTTTGTTAGAATGAGTTTAGCACCCACTTTACAAAGGCTCCGGCTGCCTTTCTACTGAAGCTCCTTCCAAACATGGAAAGGAGCAAGATAACAAGCCCACTACTCTTGCAGCTCCAATTGCCAGGCATGGCTGAGTCGAAGCCTTAAAGGGGAAATTTAAATGGGAAATGGCGGCTGAGGAAAAAATGCACCCTGAGCGCAGGAGCAGCTAGGAAGAAGGGCTGGGGCCCTCTAGTGTGACCCACGTTAAGCATGGGGCCCAATGTGGAGACATTGGTTACATAGGCTTAAAGCCGGGCCTGAGTTCCTGTGATTAGTAAAGAAATGGGGTGCAGTAGTAACTAAGAACACAAACTGTGACCATTATTGTTGGTGGTAGCTTTTTGCTCGTAAGCCACTTAGATTATACTTTGTATAAAAAGGCAGGAAAAGAATCTGAGAAATTAAACAGTAAAACTAAAATGCTGATGCCAACCTCGTGCGCTTCATACCCCCAATTCCTAGTGTATTATGGGAGAAGGACAACACTATTGTCAAGTTCACGTGCATCTCCTTATTTCACAGATTGGGTAACACGCTGAGAAATTAATATAAGAATTACATTTTTTCATCTTGCCCCTCTCCTCTAGAAAATCAATGGCAGTATATGTGCCCCACCCCTTCTCAGTTTTGCTCCCACAGCAGGCCTGTGAGGTAGGATAGGCCGAGGGACAGCGTCTCTAGGTCACTTGGTGGACTTCATAGCTGAGTGGGGATTTGAACCTTCGTCTCCTCAGTCCCAGTACTCTAACCACAACTAAACGCCATACTGCAGTGTTCTTCATCTTTGGGGTCAGGAGGACCCCAATGGGGTCACAAGCCTCAGTTGTGGGGTTGCAACAATTTACAAGAATGAAAAAGATTGAAGACCACTGGACTAGAGCATCACCAGGTAAAAGGGGAGGCATCTGGTGTACCCCTTCAGGTATCAGTCCTGTTCAAGTTCTTAACAACTATGCTAAAATAGCCTTCACTAGTGCCACTTCATGGTAACCTTTTCTGATTTCTCCAATAAGAGTATTTTAGTACAATGAACAGTGCTGGGAGGGTGTTGGGGGGCAGGCATATTGGGTCTTAGAAGGGGAGGGATCGGCAGTGGGTCCCCAGTCTCACATTTCATTTTTTTTTTGTTTATTGGAGTTGTGGCACAAAAAGGGTTGAAGACCGCTGCCATACTGGCTTTCAGAGACATCCCAACTTCTAAAATATTACTGTTGTGGCTGAGTTGCAATTTGAACCTGTATCTCCCAGAACCAAGTTCCACACGCTGTCTGCCAGATAATAGGCTTATTGGCCTCACTGTCTCTCATGGTGTGTGTTCACCCTTCTCCCTAGGTGTTTCCAGAATGCCGGTAACCCGCTCAAAATCCGTGGGCAACACTAGTGCCCTGACGTCTCATCTGGGCATCATCCGTATACTGGAAGCCATTTTCACCTGTGTTACTTTCAGCTTAGTGGTCCATTCAGGTGCTTGGCACGGACGTGACGGTGAGTGGTGCATGTTCTCGTGGTGTTTCTGCTTCGCCGTCACCATTATCATCTTGTTGGTGGAGTTCTTTGGCCTTCAGCACCGCATGCCTGTGTCCTGGAAGAACTTCCCTATCACGTTCGCCATGTTTGCCACCTTGATGTGCCTCTCCGCTTCCATCATCTACCCAGTGTCCTTCATTCAGAACCAGTCCCTCTCTAAACAACAACGTGGATACCGCATTTCTGCCACAGTGTTCTCTTGCCTTTCTTTTCTGGCCTACTCCATAGAGGTCACCATGACCAAAGCCAAACCAGGAGAAGTCACCGGCTACATGGCCACAGTCCCTGGCCTGCTCAAAGTGGTGGAGACCTTTGTTGCCTGCATCATCTTTGTTTTAATCAGCGATCCGAAGTCCTATGAAAGCCCTGAAGGTGTGCAGTGGTGCATGGCTGTCTACTGCATCTGCTTCATCCTCTCGCTGGTGGTCATAATCCTCTGCATTGGCGAATGCACCGGCTGGCTGCCGTGCCCATTCAACAAGTTTCTGAGCGGATACACTCTCTTGGCAGTGCTGATGTATGCGACGGCCACAATCATCTGGCCCATCTATAAGTTTGACAGGAAACATGGGGGACAGCCGACCCGACCAAATTGGGGAAACTTCAACGCTTGGGACAAGCTTGTTGCCATAGCTGTCCTGACCGCCATCAATCTGCTCTTGTACCTTGCTGACCTAGTGTATTCTGCTCGACTGATCTTCATCCAAGGGTAGATAGTTGCCGGTGGCAACAAGCATTGGGGCAAAGAAAGTCAAGAGGGAAGTAGGAGGGAGAGATGAAAATGGAAAGAGGAGGAAACAATCAATTTTCCCTTCTTTTGTCTTCATGCTCCCTTCTTTCTCTTTGGCTTTCATCCTTTCCATTCTTCCTTCCTTTCATTTCCACACTTACCCTTTTCTCTTGTTCACATTCCTTCTTTCCAGTCCTCCCAGTCAGCTGTGCATCTCTTCCGGGTTCCACTTTGCACTCAGAGCTTCTTGCATTCTTGATCTTTTCCTTACCACCTGGCATAGTCTGCCCTACTTATACATGGTCCTCATTTCGCCACCTGTGTATTGTATCCTAAAGCTTTGAACCTGTGATCTTTCCTCTTGCATTTTGCTCTGTATCCTTTGTACTGTCATTTTTCAAAACATTTTCCCATATCCTGTGCACTTACAACATGTAAATTAGCTAGGACCTTCTGGATTCAGGTTGCATAAGGTGGTGCTTGTGTTTGCAGAGGGGAGGGAGGAGTTGGTAACGAAGGTGCACACACCAGTAGGGAGAGAAGTTCATGGTGGGGGGAAACTATCCTTGACTGAAGGAGAACACTGTACTCCATTTCTTTCATCCCTAAAGCTCTTCTCTTTTGAACATACATCTTCCAATATTCTCCTTGTATATCCATCGCCAAGTTCTGGTATGCGCCTTTGCGCACCATTGCATTACTCTCCTTCAGTGTTTGTGCTTCTCATGTGCCCAACTCTCATGACTGTTCCCTGTCCAGGCTGTCAGCTTGTTGGTTCTGCTTGTTTCCTTGGTGAATTGTGGGAAGAGGCTTATATAGGTCATTCATATGTGTGCACCAGCAGCTACTAAGGCTGCAAGCCCATACACACATTCTTGGGAGTAAGCTTACTTCTGAGTAGATATGCATAGGATTGCACTGCAAGTAAGTTCGATCGAGCAGGCAGGCAACCCTGGTTGGTCTTGCAAGCAATTTCTGTTTGCAGGAAAAACAAAATCTGTTGAGAAAGGACTTCTCTTCAGTGAACACATGGGTTTGACAGATCTTTAAAAAATCACTGTTACAGGCTTTAAAGACAATACATTTTTCTCATAAACCCATTGTGTTTTTTGCATAAGAATGATGGGTTTTTGTCCTGTCTCAAACCCTGTCCATACATTATCCCTCTCGTCATCTTGTATGCATGGTTGGTTCGAGGTGCTACATGCTGCCCTCCCTTACTTGGTGATGTGCGATGGACCAGAAGTGTTTGACCTGCTCACAGGATGGCATGGGGTGTAATGTTAATGAGGACTTTATACCGAATGTGCTTCTTAATGTTGAATGAATGTTCTTGTTTAAATAAAAAGTAGCTATCTACTTGCTGGTATCTTTGAAACAATTTGTGGGATGCTGCTCCCATTGACATTAATGGGACAACAATCTCTTGGGGCACAATCCTAACCTGGAGTTAGGCTGGCACAGTTAGGCCAGCAAAGTTTGGCCAGCACAAGGGCCACCGTAAAGCACATTTGGACCACGCTTGGAGTCAGGGAGGATGGCGCATGTCTGTGTGCTGGCTTATCTGACTCCGAGAGTGGTCCAAACACACTTTATGGTGTCCCTTGTGCTGGCCAAACTTGGCTGGCCTAATTGTGCCATCCTAACTCCAGGTTAAGTTTGTGCCCTTAATGAGTTTTCTTTACTACCTTGGTCAAGACTGTACATGTATTCTATTATTAAAGTGGACATCATTCCAGAATACTGATCTACAGAGGGCAAAAATTCATGCCTGTCTGGTGAGTGTTGAGGACGAGGTATTTACTTTTCACATTTCTGGCTGAGAGCTTTGGGGCGGGTGGGAAGAAAAGGTGTCCAGTTTCTAACTTGCAGAACTGTTGATCTTTGCAGCACCTTCAGTTTTAAAGGGGAGTTCGCTCATCTGCATTCTCAAGTAGCCTCCAGCAGTGTTTAGCAAAATCAACAGAATATGCAAGAAGAAAACAATGGGTTTGGGAGGCCTTAAAGTCAACACTATGCCATTGCAATACTGAAAAGAGTGCCTGCTTTGAAACTGCACCTTCGGTGATTTATCTAGGGATTAAAAATCCTTGCCAATCATGTCCTTACAGGAACCATGTAAAATGTATGAATTTTAAAATACAGTATTTTTCATGACTCTGTTCTAATTTTTGTTGACATCTTCAAACAAAACAAATGTTGCCTGCCAGTCCCTTTCAGGCATCCACTTAATTTTTCTTGCTGTACAAAAAAATAGCATACAAAGTTCAGTGAAATGTATTATATGTAACTATGGCCTTTGGAAGAGGAAAGTTTTTTTTTGGGGGGGGGGGAGTTGGAATCCAATTTTAGACGTTTTTTCTCCACACCAATGCCTTAAATACATCATTCTCTCTCCTTCTACTCAGCACTAGAGTTTAGTTCTATATATTTTGGAAAAAATGAGTTTGCCATTATGTGCCATAATTGGCCGTTTTGTACTTCTAGATGCCATGTAGTGTAGATTGAAACATAGGCTCTGCTCCCCCCCCCCCGCATCATCCATAGCTCCGTCTCATTGTAACCATGGTGCTGTAATTTGCAAGTGTGTGTGTGTATTTTTTATATGCAAATAAATATATATGAATAAAGGAGCAGTGATACAAGAAACTGTTGTGATTGTCTTCCTTTGGTGCCTTCAAAGAAATTCATAAGAACACATTGAGCTTTCAAGAACTAGAGCAATTATGGACTTGGGTGACTGCAATACATACAAAACATACAGGGAACTCTGTATTTCTAAGAGTTGAAAGAAGAGGGTATTTTATCTGCTACAGATTATATAACTGCTGCTGTAGACCTGGGCAGAATCTACCCTTAGTTCTTAGTTGATACAGTAGACCAACAGTGGCGTTTCTACAGGGATGGCAAAGCTCTAAGTTTTGCAAGAAGCCTTACCTTGCAGTGGAAATCACTCCTCTCCTGCACCGTTTTAGCCAATCTTGGCGTTGCTTACTGGCTACAGCAGCAAGGGAGAGGAGGGATTTACACGACAGGGTAAGGCTTCTTGCAAAACTTAGAGCTTTGCCATCCCTGTAGAAACGCCTCTGTAGACCAACGAAGTTTCTGTCGTCGTCCCCCCCCCGCCCATTGTTTAACAATAGTAACAACTACAAGCCATTTTACAAATCAGACTGTTGAAAAGTAGGGAGAAGATAAAAAGTGAGTTCAGGATTATGAGCTCAGTTTTATTATTGAAAACAGATTCCTGGGCCAAGCATGTGCTTGGAGGAACCCTCTTTCGTACGTTTTAGGCGGCATGCCCATGCACACACATCACTGTGTGTTTGTACGCAGACGCCGCCTATAGCCGCAAGCTGCAATTTTGCATCAGTTGCTGGGCCCAGGGGTTCCAGCAAAGAAACCAAAATTGATCCTGCAAGGGTGGCTTTCCCTGTATCTTTGTGATGTGACATGCTCAACTGTTAATAGTCCCTCTTCTGTAGAAGGAGCATCCTCCATATGTCGCTCTTTACAGAAGCCCTGCTTGGACTTTGCAGTGATTGTGAGGTGTTTATGCTTGGGACAGCCCCCCTCCTGCCCAGGCTCCCAAAGCACTTCCCTCCCCCATGTGTATTTTCTCCAGGTGATCAGGCAGGGCTTGCTATCTGCTATCTATGTAACTTGTAAGACCTGAACATGGCTAGAGTGATTCATTTCCATGCCTGGGGTAATTAAAAAAGGGGTTGAGAATAAAACAGCCAATATTATGCCATTGTACAAATAGATGGTAAGGCCGCACCTGGAATATTGTGTAAAGTTCTGGTCACCGCACCTCAAAAAGGACATAGTGGAGATGGAAAAGGTGCAGAGGAAAGCTACAAAAATGATTATGGGGCTGGGGCACCTCCCTTATGAAGAAAGACTGCAGCGTTTGGGGCTCTTCAGCCTAGAAAAAAGGCACCTGAGCGGGGACACGATTGAGACATATAAAATTATGCACGGAAGGGATAGAGTCGATAGAAGGATGTTCTTTTCCCTCTCTCAAAACACCAGAATCAGGGGGCATCCGCTAAAACTGAGGGTTGGGAAGAGTTAAAACAGAGAAAAGTACTTTTTTACCAGCGGGTAGTTAATCTGTGGAACTCTTTGCCACAGGAGGTGGTGATGGCATCTGGTCTAGATGCCTTTAAGAGGGGATTGGACAGATTTCTGGAAGAAAGGTCCATCGTGGGCTATAGGCCATGATGGATTGTGCAACCTCCTTACATTGGTGGTGGGCTACTTCAGAGTAGCGATTGCAAGGGAGTGGCAACGGGATGCAGGTATCTTGTTGTCTCATGCCTCCCTGGGGCACCTGGTGGGCTGCTGTGAGATACAGGAAGCTGGACTAGATGGGCCTTTGGCCTGATCCAGCAGGGCTCTTCTTATGTTCTTATCTTTTGAGCAGAAGCTACTTAACACTGAGCCAGACTTTTGGAGTATGTGATTGGAATTCTTATATCGTTGTGACCAACGATCCAATTTCTCTCACTGGATGCCAAAAGCCCCATGTCATTTGACTGAGTGGGCTGTGCTACTGTTCGGGCCTTGTCTCTCTCCAGCTGGCCTTATCTGTTGCATCTCTTGTGAGGTTGAATCATTCCTGTCCCTCTCAGTGCAGGGACTTTGAGAGGGGCCCCAGTCTCTTGAGAAGATCACAGGCAGGCAAAGTGCCCTCACCCTATCTTTGCCTTCCAGAAAATGGTGTTCAGAGTGGTATATCAAAGCCAGGATGATGCAGAAATTCAGGGGTTGAACTTTGACCCAGGTTCAAAGCCCTGCTCAGCCATGAAGCTTTCTGCATGACCTTGAGCCAGTCGCTGTCTCTCACCCTAACTCACAGGCTGTTTGTGAGGACAAAAGGAGGGTGGGAACCATGCATAACACCCTGAAGCGCCTTCTATCAACCGGGTTGCAAAATTCTGTCAATCTGTCTCTTCGTTCTGAATCTCTTTTCCGTCAGCTTCATTGCAAGGTTCCTGGTTCTAGTGCCATGGGAGAAATGCACTGTGCCCACTTCCTGTCAGGCATAATTTATCATGTTCTATTTGCCTAGACCAGCAATTTTCAATCATCTTATGGAACACTGAGAAGGTACTAAAATTGTCAAAGCACGCAAAGCGCTTACTATTGCTAAGGCACACTGCACTGCCAGCAGGGGGCTCACACGCTCCAATAGCCCTACACATGCATGACCCTTCGCCCCCCTAGGAATCCAGAGTCGCTCCCTTTAACCCTCTGAGTGCCGGCCAACCAAGAAGAAAAGCTCTTTGCAGAGGAATTGGGAGGGGGGAGGAGGGAGAGTGAAGTGGGCGGAGTGAGCCCTAATTTTAACTAGTGGAACTGAGTTTCCCCGGTTCCCCCTGCATGACATCACTGACCCTCCCCCCAAACTTTTGTGGCACATCTGCAGACCATTTGCAGCACATCAATGTGCCACGCCATACTGGTTGAAAATCGTTGGCCTAGAAAGCCCCTGACAAGCTTGCTACCAGGACCCCTGGCCACTTTTGCTGCCCTGTACCCCACCTTTCTGAGCTCTATAACGCCCTTCTTGCAGTGTGATTGACCATAGAGCTGGGTCTGCCTACCACAATTCCACTCCCCTGTCTATGGGCAACTTTCAAGCTGTAGTCTATTCAGTCCAGAAAAGCTTGACCACGGGGTTCTGGTAAAAGTGTGCGCAGCTAGCTCCTAAGATACTGGGGGACTGTCTTGTTATGTGGTGACACTGTGTTTTGATTCAGGGTGGACCCAGAGCCTGGCTTGCTACTTGTGTGTGGAGCAGGGTGGTGGAGAAATAAAGGAATAGTTTGGGTTGGAGTTGGTGGAGCGAAGCGAACAAAATCCTCTTTTTTTCTTTCTTTCCTGGAGCCTGCAATTAAGGCTGAGCTTGGCTGGAGGAAAGGGGCGGAGGACAAATTCACCCGATGGAAACTCCAGCTCACTCGCTGAGGAAGTTCTGCCTCTGGGAGGTGACTGAAGGCAGCTGTTGTTCATGGGACGGGCCGAGCACATGTACGAAATTGGCAGAGAGGCAAGGAAAGATACTGGTGCGCATACATACACACCGATGTGTATGGAATTAAGTGTGTAGAACTCCTGACACACACATTGCACGTCTGGACCTTGTGTGTAAATCAGGCCTGTCAGACTTATGGCCTTTAGGCTTCTTGCAGGCCTGCTTTTTTATTTTGGCGCTGGGTGAAGAAGTGGCCACCTCCCCTCTCCAGACACTGCCATGCTTCTTGTAGGAACAGCCTGTTACTCGGAGACAGCTCAGTCTCCAGGTATTTCTGAATAAACAGCTGCCCCGCCTCACTCCAGAGCACTGTGCAACAGATTCCTGGCCTCAACAGCTGCTTCCAGGCCAGAGGCAATTCTGGCTGTGCCTCAGACATGGGATGAGGTCATGGCTATATATATATATATATGCACAGATATCTGGCAGGAATGTGTCACTCACTCATGCAGAGTTTATCCCAGAGCTGGTTCAACACCCCAGGGCAAGAGCTGGGATTCAGGCCTATGGGTGTTTCCAGGGGACTCCTTTGTATGTTACACGTGGGCCTTGAGCAAGCTTGGCTTCTCCAGCAGCTATTTTTAGTGACTTTCCTCTCACCACACCCAGTTCCACTCCAACATGGGGCAGGAGCCATAGAAGGGCCTGTAGGTGCTTGCTTCCCTCAGGAATATTCCAGTGTGTTTTCCACCACCACCACCCCACCTTCCCCAGAATGTTTGCTCTCATTTAAAAGCAATAATAATGATGACAATAACATTTGTAGAGCATACCAGTAGAAATATGTGGAAATATAAGGAAACGATGAGCCCACTCTGAATATAAGAGGCTTGCCAGGTTTTCAAAATGACAATAAGGGACACAAAAGTATCGGGACATTGCTGTGTACAACGGTCACGGACAGTGACGTAGCTAATTAAAGTGTAACCCAGTGCAGAGGGCAAAATGTTGCCCCAGAAGTGACATCACAACAGGAAGTGACATCACACCTAGGCTTTCAAAAAAAATGAAAAAGGAGGGGCGCATCCTAACCCAGCAGCTGCCCCCAAGCATGCAGTCACCTCAAAGTCATACTCATTCATATGTTTTGCATTTTTATACTACCTTTCTTCCATATAAACATCAGAGCAGCCAGTGCAAAAACACGCTTACACTTGGAGAGAAGGGAAGTGGGTTGGGGGAAAGATAAGAACATAAGAAGAGCCCCATTGGATCAGGCCAAAGGCCCATCTAGTCCAGCTTCCTGTATCACCAAGATCGCCACATAAACATCAGAGTACCCAGTCAAAAAACACATTCACACTCAGAACCAAGGGAGGGAAGTAGCGGAATTCTAGGCTCACAGCCTAGCTGGGCTGATGAGGCCTGTGCTGCTGCTCCCTTGCTCTATGGTAGACCTCGTCCGGATCATTTATTGTTCTTTTTTCTAGGTTTCTGTTGGGGGGCAGCAGGTGCAATCCTAGCCAACTTTCCAGCACCGGGGTAAGGGCAATGCAGTTCTGAGATAAGGGAACAAACATTCCCTTGCCTTGAGGAGGCCTCCATGACTACCCTCCCCCAACCGCAGGATGCAGCACATGCCCCATTGGCACAGCCATGCCATGCTGGCAAGTTGGTTAGGATTGTGCTCTTACTTTTTGTTCCTTTCATTTTGGGCCCACTACTGGGCCCCAAAATGGCCTGGGGGAATTGGCTGCCATTGAATCATACATTTGTCAATAGAAAACAGAGATGCGGGGGTGGTGGTGGTTCAGGGTACCCCAATAAATAAGGAGGTGAGATATGGGAGGTGTTTTGTGGGGTTGGGTGTGCCATTACATGCAAAAAAGGACGTGTCATTAAAAAGAGTACAGGCATGCCCCGGTATCCACTGTTTCAGTATCCATGGTTTCAGTTATCCATAGATACCATGGATCCTGGGATGCCTATTAAAAAGATAGGGGAACATTAAACAAATCTCTTTTTTTACCTTGTTGCAGCAAAACCACTGATGTTCCTCTATCTTTAAAAAGGCGTTCCCCAATAGCCACAGTTTCAGGTATCAGGAACAGAACCCCAGTGAATATTGGGGCATGCCTATACTATACTCCTCTTTCTCGTCTTTCCTCCAGCCAAGGAGTTTCTCAAGTGGCAGCTCCTTCAGCCAGAAGCTGAGGGCTGGCCCAGGACACCCTGGCCTCTAAGGTAGCTCAATGAACGCTACCCGGCAGAGCACGAGCAGCTACCTCTACTATATCTCTTCTAGCTCCTCTTTGAAAAGGAGGGAGATGGAGTGGAAGTGGAGGAGAATAGAGTGGTGGGATAGAGTGTCTACCTTTCGTTTACCACTCTTCTCTCCTCCACACTTCTGTTCCCTCTTCCTTTTCAAGGAGTGGGAGAAGAGTGACAGAGGAGGTGGCTCCTGCCAATTCACTGCATGAGGTAACTGCCTTGGCTACCTCACATATAGGCCAGGCCTGCTGAAGCTGCTATTACATCACATTATTACATGTAATAGGACCCAGCCTCAATTTAGGATCCAGTCCTGGTTGAAGGGACCGGTTGGGCTTGTAATGTGGAGAACTGGTTGGATGAGCAAGAAGGATTCATCTCTCCCAGTACAATCTCTTCCCTGCCACAGCCGCTAAACAGCCATTTATTTTCCCTGGTTTATGGGGATTTAGTTTCATTTATCTTTTGGGGTTGTGCAATTGTTTTTCTTTTTATGCTGTTTTGTTTGCTTTTTCTCATGTCTATACTGTTTGTGATTTTGTTTTGTTTAAACTGTGAACTGTGTTGTTTCAATTGTTTTATTGCTGTAAGGCAGCTTGGGCACCTCCCCAATGACTTAAAGATGTTTAGAAATATAAACATTCAGGCCCTATTCTCTTTGCTCGATAAATTACAAGGCAATTAAATAACAATAAAACATATGAGGCAGTATGATGTAAGCTCTGCAATGGTTCTCCACCCCAACAGATCACCTCCTTGCAACATCTTTGGCTAAAGGTCTACTCTGGCCACAGGCATTGCTTAATTTCTAAAATTAGAGATCCAACATCTCTAATTTTAGAAATTAAGGAATGCCTGTGGCCAGAGCAGGCTACGCCAAGTCACACCTTCTAATACAAAAGGCTAGATGCACCAATGCCTGTTAGCCAGGAAGCTAAACAGAGCCTCTATGGACAGTGTCTGTATATCTGTAAATGCCAGTCCCTGAGAACAAACAATAGAGGAAGGTCTTCAGCCTCATGTCCAGGTTCTGAGTACCCAGATGTACCAGGCCAGCTGTTGGTGTCGGTGGAGTGCTGAGCTAAACAGGCCTTTGGTCTATCTCGAGTCAGTGTAGTTTAGCAGAGTCTTACAATTCAAATGATCTGTTGTTGCAAGCAATTATTTTTCCTACGTGCTGCAGACCAGCACAATATAGTTCTGTTCTACAGGCCAGGGGTCTCCAAACCCCGGCCCAGGGGCCAGATGGGGCCCTCGGACAGCCTCTATCCAGTGGTGTTATTCTGCCGGAACGCTGGGCGGGACATCTGGGTGATCGACAGCCCGCCTGTCGCGTTCCGCAGCGTTCCGCCGTTAGCGTAACCAGTTACGCCGCGTGTGTACGTTACGCAAACGGCGGAACGCTGCGGAACGCGACAGGCGGGCTGTTGATCACCCAGATGTCCCACCCAGCGTTCTGGCAGAATAACACCACTGCCTCTATCCATCCCGCAGCAAGCCTCTGGTCCCCTATGAGCATCTGGCCTTCCTGACCTTGCTGGCATGGGCTGCACCTTTCAAGCTGTGCTCTGGTTGTGTGCAGAGGGTATTCTGAAGGCCAGGGAGGCTGTGTGAAGCTTCCCTGGCCCTCAGAATGCCTTCAGAAGGGTGAAAACAGTCACTGCCTAATTTTCCCAAAGTCCTGGAAGTGATGTTTTTAGGCCCTCTGAAGGCCTTAGATGGCTTTCTGAGGGTCAGGGAGGCTATCCCGGCTCTCAAAATATGCTCTGGGTGTTTCCTTTCCTGAGATCTGCTGGTTCTGAGATGCTTACTCCAGCACATATAAGCAAGCTGCTTGTGAGGTGGGGGAATGGGAGTCCCATTCACACACTTTAATAAAGTGTGTCCTATATTTTTATGGTGTGTATGTGTTGGTGCTTGGAGGAATCCTGGAACTTTGAGGCCGTTCATTCATTCATTCATTCATTCATTCATTCATTCATTCATTCATTCA
>JAJKFI010000159.1:436043-457627 GCA_029204185.1 Lerista edwardsae | reverse complement strand
TCATTCATTCATTCATTCATTCATTCATTCATTCATTCATTCATTCAAGTTCTGTCTCTAATGTATTTATTTAAATTTTTTATTTGTATTTATTTTTTCCTTCGGTCCTCGACATCATTTCATATGCACCCCTTCGGCTAAAAAGTTTGGAGGCTTACCTGCTACAGCCTTACCTGCACATAGGCTTACCTGCTTCCTGTCCAGTTTCTTTCTTCTGGCTTCTCAGAGCCTCTAGCAAGGCTTGGCCTTGCTAAGCAAGCCTCAGGGGACAGAGAAGCTGGAAGAAAGAGGTGCAAGGAGACATGCTGTGGGCCCCAAGTCAGAGCGGGACTGGGGACTTGGGGGTTCATATCCTCACTCAAGCATGAAATGACCTGGATGACCTTGGGCAAGTCACTCTCAGCGGAGCCTACCGTATTTTGCAGGGTTGTTGTGAGAATAAAAGGGTGAGGGAACCCTTGAATTCCTTGAAGGAAGATTGCGATAAAATTTTGCTTGATAATGGTCTGACCCAGCAATGCAGTCCTCGTGTTCTTGAGAGCCCCTTGGGAGCTGACAGCTCTCCCAGAATCAATGAGAGCCTTCACCTTCGGGTTTGCTAAATTATATTAAGGGCTTGTGGGACTGAATGTTCCTCAATAATATTTGTGAGGACAAACAAGCAACGTCTTCAAATTAATGTACAGGCACAAAAGAGCTCTTATTTGGGCTTCCCAAACTTTCTTTCATGAAGAGGGAGAGGACTCAGGAACTTGGCAACTCTTAGACCGCAGGAGGGCTCTGTAGGTTGCTGCTGGGGTGGGAAATGTAATGTAGCCAACTGGGGAGAGATGGTGGCTTTATATATAGAAAACAGGAATAGTCAGGTGGGATGTTGGACAGACTGCTGCATCTATCCTCCAGGACTGCAAAATTTACAGTTCAGGCAGTAGCTAAGTCCGGGTTAACTGGAGGTTAACATTTGCTTGCCCATTAGTCCAAGAGGCTGACAGCTAATGCCTCAGGGCAAAGGCCAGCAACCAGCAGCCCCTGCACCAAACCTGACCTCCTGGACACCAGTGTAGTAGAAGGAACAAAGAAAACCATTTGCTGTAGCAGTGGGATTTGCCCCTAGGGTACAGGTTCCCAAACTGTGGATTGCGACCCACCAGTTTCAGATGGGTTGCGAAGCACCTACAGCAGCCATATTGAAAATATGGGAAGATGGGATGCTGGAAAGGGGGAGGGCCGAATGATTGTTTCTGAGAAACCCAACTATTGCTGCATTCTCAGGAAAGCAGCAGGCTCTGGCGTCACAATGATGGCAATTTTGGCCGTGACATCACTTCTGGTGGTTCCTGCACAACTTGTCATTCTAAGAAGTGGGACCTGGTCAGCGGCATCATGCAGCCGGAACGCTGGGCGGGAGGAATGGGTGAGCAGCAGCCCGCCCATTGCGTACCACTGAGTTTCAGCGTCTTCCCTGCCCCTGCGGGGCGCCCTGCGGGGGCGGGGAAGACGGTGAAACGGAGCGGTACGCAACGGGCAGGCTACCGCTCACCCATTCCTCCCGCCCAGCGTTCCGGCTGCATGATGCCGCTGGTCCTGATGCTAAAAGGTTTGATAACCACCGCCCTGGGGCAGTACACAAGGAGTGTGCCTGTGTACAGCTGGGGCCCCGGCTCTCTGACCTGCAGGTCCTTCGACCAGCAAATATGGTTGTCAGTGCAGGCTCTAGGGCACAAGTAGGCAACTGGTGGCCCAAGGACTGATTCCAGCTCCCAAAGCAACTTCATCTGCCAAATTTGAATCAAGGTAGTTCCCACTTCAAAGAAAAATAATGCAGACATGCCAACTGTCCCTGGTGGAGCAATTCTTATTTTTCTGATCCATCAGGTAATGTGAAGTATTCTGCATGCTTAAAAAGCACTAGAGAAACACTATTCTGTGTTCTTGTGTACACACTATTAGTGTTTACACTATTTACACCATCTTATTAGTGTTTACACTATTAGTGTTTACAATAGTGTAAACACTATTAATCTGTGGAACTCCTTGCCACAGGGGGTGGTGATGGGATCTGGTCTAGATGCCTTTAAGAGGGGATTGGACAGATTTCTGGAAGAAAAGTCCATCGTGGGCTATAGGCAAGGATGGATTGTGCAACCTCCTTGCATTAGTAGTAGGCTACTTCAGGGTACCGGGTGCAAGGATTGCAAGCATCTTGTTGTCTCATGCCTCCCTGGGGCACTTGGTGGGCTGCTGTGAGATACAGGAAGCTGGACTAGATGGGCCTTTGGCCTGATGCAGCGGGGCTCTTCTTATGTTCTTATATTATTATTAGCTTCTTAAGCGTTGAATGATATGTAAGAATAGCCCTGCAATTTGTCCTGGAGTGCATGCTTTGTTCTGGTGCAAATAACACACAGGTGGTGTTGTCTGGATCAGGACCTCCCATGGAGGAGGGTCATGATCTTTAACCATAACCCTGCTCCTAATCCCAGAAACTCACACCTGAAGTTCAAAGCACACCATGCAAAAACTGCATTTAGATCAAGTAAGCACCTTTGCCTGAGGTTTCAAATAACAAATACAAAACCTTTATTGGCATTCATCACAATAAAAACCATACATAGGTTAGTCTCTACGCAGAGTTACATTAGAGATTTCATCCAGTGATAACCAAAGGTCTCCACTATTAGGATTGCCTTGTCATTCTAGTCATATTAGTTATCACAATCAGCCTGAGGTTTACTGATTGGGGTCGTTTGTTTTGCATGCTTTCTTTTTTTTAATTGCTGCAAGGTTTTCGGTGGGCATTGAAACACTACCATCATGTACGGATATGGTACAGTCTGGCATAATATGTCACACACTTCCTGTTGCTAAATTTATCAGTTCTTTTAACCTGAACAAGAAAGTACAACCTATCACCCTGTAACAAAAAAGCTAGAATGATCTGAGTGTCTTATTTTCGGTTAGATCATCTCTGCTAGATCTGAAGCTGTCAGAAGTGTCCTTTTGCAATACAGTATTGATGGATGCTTAATGTCCTCACAGGGAAGGGAATTATGATGTCACCCTCTCTCCTTTTTCCCTGGAAAAGAAAAGAAAAAAAGAACACGCCCTTCCCCCAGCCTCTGTTTCATTCAACAAATATGTTTTAATAGAGAGGATTGCTTTTTGGTCCCAGGAGGAACATGGTTAGGTTGGTCCAGCTACTATGAGCTAAAAGGGTGGCTTCTGCCCTTTCTAAGATGAATCATTCAAAAGTCATTTCCGAGAGAGCTGTTAATGGATTGCGGAACAGAAAATGTGCTTTTTGACTGGAATGCAGCTTAAGCTAAGGGAGCCATCTCAGTGGTGCAGACTATGTTTGCCCAAGACCTCAACGATATAAGCAGAGTATAGGGTGTTGTTCTCAGGTAAACTGCCAGCCAATTTCCGCCGAACTAGTTGTTGCATGTCCATGGCAGAACGAATGCTGGACTAATTATGTCTCAAGTGATCTTGAGATTTATAAAGGCTCTTTGTAAATTTGCAAGACATTGCAAATGTGGATTATGGCGGATTGTTGCTAGAAAGAGAGGAGACCGTGCCAAAACCAAAGTCAGCCCAGGGCAGGCTTAAATTAAGAATTCAAAAACAGGACAAGCATTGTGTAATAATTAATGCCGCATATTGTGTAACTGACAGATTTTGATGAGGACCAAGTGAAATATTAGGCACAGGGTATACAGCTCAAAGGTTGCTTCTGGGGTTGGGGGACAATCTGGATCAGAGATGTGGCATTGAGGGCAGGAAAGAGGATGCTTACCCCTTTTCCATCCACTGGGAGGATGGTGCATGTCTGTGACTTGGTGAGTGGTCCGAACGTATTTTAAGGTGTCCCTTGTACCAGCCCAACTTTGCTGGCCTAACTGTGCCGGCCTATCTCCAGGTTAGGAGTGCCTGACTGTATCTCAAGGGGTGACTTTTTCTTTCATAAAGTTCTGCCCTGCTTTTCCAGCAGTGGTAGTTAAAGTGTCTTTCCTTTGCCTTCCTGCCCTCCATAGGAGAGATGCAAACAGGCATAAACAGGCAGAGATGGCACTGGGTGGCAGATTCAGACAGCAGAGAGAGATGCACTGCCTTTGCCTCTGAATACCAGATGCAAGAGGGCAACAGGGGGGCAGGCCTTTCTGTCCTTCTTGCAAGCTTCCCAGAAACATCTGGCTGGCCACTTTGAAAAACAGGATGCTGGGCTAAATGGAGCCTTGGGCCTGATCCAGCAAGGCTCTTATGCTCTCACAAAACTCAGTGGCTCAACTGTCAACAGTAGGAGAAGCAGCCTCAATCTGCTCTGACTAGCAGCAGTTCTCTAAGGCCACATGCAGGTCTGTCCTAGCACTGCTGCTAGAAAGATCTTCTTTTACTGGGTGAAATGGCCGGCAAACATCTCCTGTGCTTGTCGGCCATCTTGTGTGTGTCTCCCAGCCCCTGGGAACTCTCTGCTTTCTCACTGAGCTGTTCCCATGAGATGTTGGACTCAAAACAATGATTTTAGCAGCTTATGTGAACGGGGCAATAAGATGCATGTCTACTCCAAAGCACCGAACTATGTTCAGTCTTCAGTGTATCGACTTAGGTGCACCTGCTAGATAGCCCTTCTCCCAAACGATGGGAACATGTATCAGCTCAGCCAAGTATTAGCTACACCTGTTTGATAAGCTGCCTTTTAATGATGAGAAGCCAGGCAATAGTTTACAGTAATATATTGCTTTGCTCCTGAGCCTTGCTGATGGATGCTAGAAATGCCTGTATAAGTCTTATGCTTGGAAATGCTGTAGGTTTATGCCTGGAGATGTCTCTGTATGTTTAGAGGTGCTCCTGTAAGTGAATACTCTGATGTTTTAGATCAGGGTTCTCTAAACATTTTAGCTGGAGGGAAGCATCAAATACCTGGCATGGTGTCGAGAGCTGGAAAAATAAATTTAAATTTGAAATGTAAATAAATACATTAGAGACGGAACTTAGATGAATGAACGAATGGGTTCAAACTTCCAGGATTCCTCCCAGCTCCAACATGCACCACAGAAGTATAGCGCACACTTTAATGGATTCCCATTCCCCCACTCCATAAGCAGCTTACTTAAATGTACTGGAGTAAATATCTCAGAACCAGCAGATCATAGGAAAGGAAACACCCAGAGCATGTTCTGAGAGCTGAGGAGGTCTCTCCAACCCTCAAAAATTTGGCTAAGGCCTTTAGATGGTTAAACACGTAACTTCTGGGTCTTTGGGAAAACCAGGAAATGACCATTTTTGGCCTTCCGGAGGTTCCCTGCCTTTGGAATACCCTCCGCACACAACCAGAGCACAGCTTGGTGGATACAGTCCATGCCAACAAGGTCAGGAGGGCCAGAGGCTCATAGTGGACCAGAAGCTTGCTGCGGGCCAGGTAGAGGCTCTCCGAGGGCTGTATCCAGCGGTGTTATGCTGCCGGAACGCTGGGCGGGACATCCGGGTGATCGACAGCCCGCCCGTCGCGTTCCCCAGCGTTACGCCGTTTGCGTAACGTACGCAAGTGGCGTAATTGGTTACGCAAACGGCGTAACGCTGGGGAACGCGATGGGCAGGCTGTCGATCACCCGGATGTCCCGCCCAGTGTTCTGGCAGAATAACACCACTGGCTGTATCTGGCCCCTGGGCCGGGGTTTAGAGACCCTGTTTTAGATAGATAAAGCTCTTTTATGACAGCCTTGGACTAGGCTTGCTTCTTCCTCTAATCCAAAAGAACCTCCAGCTCTGGTGAGAGCCAGAGTTGAAACACTTGGGACGTCTTCAGTATGGGTGCAGCCCTGAACCAGGGTCACTCATTTTCTGCCCTGGAAAGGGATGAGCCTGAATCACGGAATGCAGCAGAGAACCTGAAATCGAATCTTTGCTGTGTGTTTAATTAGCATTTGCTAATGATCTTGCTAATGATCACTGCAGCCATGAAATTAAATGACGTTTACTTCTTGGGAGAAAAGCTATGGTGAACCTAGACAACTTAATAAAAAGCCGAGACATCACCCTGCCAACAAAGGTTCGCATAGTCAAAGCTATGGCTTTCCCAGTAGCAATGTATGGCTGTGAGAGCTGGACCATAAGGAAGGCGGAGCGCCGAAGAATAGATGCTTTTGAATTATGGTGTTGGAGGAGATTCTTGAGAGTCCCCTGGACTGCAAGGAGATCCAATCGGTCAATCCTCCAGGAAGTCAAGCCTGATTGCTCCCTGGAAGGACAAATCCTGAAGCTGAAGCTCAAAGACTTTGGCCACCTCATGAGAAGAGAGGACTCTTTAGAAAAGACCCTCATGCTGGGAAAGGTGGAAGGCAAAAGGAGAAGGGGGCGGCAGAGGATGAGATGGTTAGATAGTGTCACCGAAGCGATGAACATGAAATTGGGCGAACTCCGGAAGCTAGTGAAGGACAGGGAGGCCTGGCGTGCTGTGGTCCATGGGGTCGCGAAGAGTCGGACACGACTTAGCGACTGAACAACAACAATGATCTTGCCTGCCTTGAAAGTTTAGGAGGAGTCAGAAATAGGACAAATGGAAAGAATGCACCATCCATCCCTTTCCAAAACATGTGATTTTAAAACCATCCTTATGATGGTTTATGTAATGTCTGGGGCTAAGGAATGTATATGCTCTGGGGAGGAAAGATAAGAGAGTCCTGGTTTTTGGGTTTTTTAAAAACGTTATTTAAAAAAATGTTTAAGAAAGTAGAAAAATTGCAAACATACATTAAAAAGGAAAGGTTTATTTATATGGGCAAACAAGATGTTGAAGTATTCTGGTCTAGAGCACGATAAATACTGCTAAATTTTCAATCCATTTATTTATGTTTATAAAAATTTATGAGCCTTGCTTCAGATAGATGATGTGTTGCGTACACTCTGCGTTTCAATACATCACACAGACCTTATATCTTGTTATAATATCTGTAGTTGTATTTTATGTTGCAATATCTTAACAAAAGTGCTTGTTTTTGTTCTGTAAATCAGTAGAATCGCCTGCCCCAGATTCTCCCTGCCCCCTTTCATCCACAACAAAAACAAAATAACCACATCCTCTGTACTTACTGCTAAACTGATGTTTACCCATTTTGCCCATCATTGAATTGAAACTTGGACAATAGTGCCATCTGGTGGACAAAGAAAAACTGAATTCTTGCCAAGTTCTGTTTGAGAACTGTCAGAGGGCAAGGGCAGCTCTTCTGCTATCCTGTGGTTTGTAGCAGCATTTAAAAGGTGTCATTTTGCACAAGGTGGCAGCAGCTGCATGCCACCAGCTAGCCACAAGCAAGGAGCCGGCACAGAAAGGATTTAAAAGGATTTCCTGCAACCACCATGAACCAAATGGTTGTGGGAAATTTGGAGCCAGCCAGTAGTACAGCCGAGCTCAAAGCTTTGTAGCCAGCAGCAAGTGTCAGGCAAGAATCCAAATTCGTTTCTGAGTGTATGCATGTGGAGGAATTTTTCTTGCCCCATCCCCAGATATGAGCTGGGCCTGCACCTGCAGCAGAATGGGAGGAAGATTTCACTTTTGTATGCTTTCCCATATATAAAACTCCCTGCAAACTAGGAATTGGAGAAGAACAGCTCTAGCCCGCAGTGGCGTTTCTACAGGGATGGCAAAGCTCTAAGTTTTGCAAGAAGCCTTACCTTGCAGTGGAAATCACTCCTCTCCTGCACTGTTTTAGCCAATCCTCACAGGGAACAGCAACATCTTGGCGTTGCTTACTGGCTACAGCAGCAAGGGAGAGGAGGGATTTACATGACAGGGTAAGGCTTCTCGCAAAACTTAGAGCTTTGCCATCCCTGTAGAAACGCCTCTGCTAGCCCATCAGTGCTGGCGGGGCGGGTGGGGGGCAGCCTTTGGGCAAAAACTTGCCTGAAGCTGCACTTTGAACTGCTTATTTCATCTCTTGCTTATACCCAGACCACACTGACTGCCCTAGCACCCAAGCAACAAACCCCAGGAGCTCCTTCCACAAAGGAGCTTGGGATCTCAAAGAAAGGACGTCTTAGCACTTCTCAAAACTACATTTCCCAGAGACTTTATGGGGTTCATGAGAAAACCATGACAGGTTGCAAACTGGATTAGTGTGCAGAATCCAACAAGAACCCATGGGAAGTAGATTGGCTGGGGCCCAGAGAATGGGCCTGCCAGGGCTCAGTTGGCCAGAGGAAATAGGCACCAAGACAATGGGGTGAGCTGACAGTGTTGAGCAGGAGGAGGAGTCAGCAGTGGTGCCAGAAGGATGGCAATGCTCTGCTCTGTCCCAGGAGACCCAGAGGTTGTGCAAGGAACCTGCACGAGACTAAGAGCGCAATCCTGGAGTTAGGCTGGCCCAGTTAAACCAGCAATGTTTGGTCGGCATAAGGGCCACCATAAAGCGCATTTGGACCACTCTCGGAGTCAGGGAGGATGGTGCACGCCTGTGTGCTGGCCTCCCTGACTCTGAGAGTGGTCCAAGCATACTTTAAGGTGCCCTTTGTGCCAGCCAAACTTTGCTGGCCTAACTGTGCCGCACCCTAAGAGCATGAAGGGCCTGTGGGGCAGCTCACTTAAAGGCCATGAATTGAGCAGGACCCTAGAGCTGAACTGCAGCAAGGAGGAGGACAGTGGGTGCTGCGTTAATCACTGAGAATATCAACAGTATTGACAAGAGATGGAAAAACATGTGCTTATGGGGATAGCAATCAGCTGGCCACACAGATAACCTGGTCCAAGCTGGTCACTTCATCCCTCTGTGCTGTGCAAACAGGACCAGATTTCAAGAGAGATTTGAACCTCTGCAATGCACTTCATTTGGACAGGCCCCTACACCCTTTGGGGGACTTCAGTCTAGAAAAGAGGTGCTTGAGCGGGGATATGATTGAGATGTACAAAATGATGCAGGGGGTAGATAGAGTGGCTAGAGGGATGCTCTTTTCGCTATCACACAGCACCAAAACTAAGGGGACATCCACTAAAATTGAGCGTTGGGAGAACAGACAAAAGAAAATATTTATTCCCCCAGTGTAAAATTAGTCTGTGGAACTCCTTGATGCAGGGTGTAATAGCATCTGGCCTAGATGCCTTTAAAAGGGATTGGACAAATTTATTGAGGAAAACTCCATCACGGGTTACAAGCCAAGATGGGCTATGTACAGTCTGAGATTCACTGGTTGCTCATTATGAGGGCCAGGTAGGAATTTTGTTCTGTCATCCAAATTGGCCTGCCCCAGACTGGCGAGGGGGGGGGACCGTGCGTTCAGTAGTTTTCATGTTTTTTAAAAATGGTCAAGTGTTTTAATAAAGTTAAACCTAAGCTTTAAACCTAAACCTAGTGTCTTCGTTTGTGGGTGAGAGGGTAAATAGGCTACTTTAGAATGCCAGATGCAGGGGAGTGGCAACAAGATGCAAATATCTTGTTGTCCTGTGTGCTCCCTGAGACATCTGGTGGGCCACTGTGAGATGCAGGAAGCTGGACTAGACGGGCCTTTCGCCTGATCCAGCAGGGCTCTTCCTATGTTCCTATATGTCTGAAGAGGAGCATCTGGTCCTGATGGCTGTCAAAGAGAAATTCTGTGGAGAATCTTGACTGACCACCAGTGTGTTTACCTCAGAATTTACCTCAGAATGCCAGGTGCAAGGGAGTGGCAACAGAATGCAGGCAGTCTGTTGACCTGTGTGCTCCCTGAGGCATCTGATGGGCCACTGAGATGCAGGAAGCTGGACTAGAAGGGCCTTTGGCTTGATCCAGCAGGGCTGGTCCTTGTCCCTATGTACCCTGAGGAAACTGGTGAAGGGTTTGGCAGGAATCTGCCATAATTGTTGAAGAAGCCCAAGTATGCCTTCCCTCCCTTTTCGTTACAAGCGTCGGGGACCTGATCAATGGTGCTCACTGTCTCATCAAGTGATTAAAGGGCCCTTGTGCAGACACTTTATATCCCTGGTATACCGCTTAAAGGGCTTGGAAAACACAATAATTATTTTATTAAGCGCAAGCCAGCCTCTTCAAAGCACTGAAGGGCCTCCTCCAAATTCTGGAGACGGTCACATTCAGCAGGTCCTGGGATTACTGCATTATCCTGGTACAAGCAACATGGCTCAGTCCAGGCAAAGAACCTTCTGGAAGATGGAACTCTTTGGAAGACGGAACAGGCAGATGAATTCCAAAAGAGGGTTGAGAATATGTGCCTTTGCAAATGTTAATAGGTAGGGGTGTTTTTTGTTGTTGAAAATTGCTTTTTGGGCATTAACAGTAGCCTTTTGGCAGTGAAAATATCTGAATAAAAACACAAAACACCGCATTTTGGTGTTTAAGGTGTTTTCCAGAAATTAAAATAGGCAACATTTCCAATTAGAAATAATACTGTGACTGTACCTGCTGACACTATATCGCTAGTACACTTTTATACACTATATATACCTAGTACACTTTTAAAGCATTTAAAGTTTTTAAACAATGAGAACTTGGATTGAGAAGGTAGACCAAAAACACATCACACCGCAGTTTGCTATTTTACTCAAGAAATGAAAGGGCTTGGAAGGGCAACCACCCCAGCTTTTATAACCCTTCCTTACCTGGTTGCATGGGAGGTGATTCATTCATTCCACAGGGGATCAAGGAAGGGGCTAGTGACACATCTGTTTTTTTTTCCAATTACCTTTTTTACAGGGGAAAAGCCAAAGAATGTGTAATGCCTTGTGCAAAATCTCTAATCAGCTGAATCGGAGTCCAAGCAAAGCCTTGCTGACTCTGTGCGACCTTTTCTCCTGATGCTGCAAGGACACCTCCTCACCCACCCAGTGCAGTGCTCATCCTTTTTTTGCATTTTCTTTGGATGTCGCTCTTTATCCATGGGGGGGGGAGAGGAATCCCTCATCCGAGGCCGGTCTGGGCCTTTGAGAAAAACTGCCTGCAAGGTTTCTAGGAAATGCCTTGTGTGCTCTAGGACAAGAGATACCCCGTTTTCCCACCCCCTCCTTTCTGTATTGGCTTTACACACTGTTCTTTTACTCATGGCTAGTAAATCATTAGTGAATCCAAGGACACAACAGAAAGGGTGACTGCTGGAAGGGTCCATATCAACCACAATCACGCCATAATCTAAAGAGCCAGGAGTAAGCTTGTCTTCGTTATTTAGACACTTCTCCATGCGATCACACCCAACTGTTCCTGTTTCTTGTCCTACTTATTGATATAAAACTATTTTTTGCCTGCCGATGACCCTCACCACTCATGCCAGTTGGTTAAGTACAGTATTCCAGCTGCAGGGGAAATTGTAAACAATAGAATGTGCACAAACACAGCAACATAAATATTCTAAGTGCTCCTATCAGTGAGGCTATTTGAAGTGCAATTAGATGCTAATCCTCCAGGCACAATCAACAGAAGCAATAAGCAGCACTATAAAAGCATAAAATGGCTAAATAAAATAGGCATAAAAATGGGCTAAATCTGGAAGCAATAAACTTTAATTTGAAGCTACCTGGGACCTTTATAGCACAATCCTAGGTGCATTTACTCAGAAGCAAACCACACTGTGTTCAACGGGGGTTACTCCCAGGGAAGAGTATTTAGGACTGCAGCCCTGCAGCCCAATCCTGTCTGGTGTTGGCAGAACATGCATTTTGCTAGTGTTGGCTGCTGAAAAAGTAGTGTAAGGCGCCTTCTGGCAGCACACTGAGTAGGATCCTGATGGGAAGGCTGGAATGGTACGTGGTACTGGCTCTCCCGCTACCTGCCAGAGCAGGTAATCCGGTGGTGGAAGAGGTGGGAGGGGGTGGGGCAGGGAGGGATGTAATGAGGGTAGGGAGGCTGTGGGGGGCAGCAACAGAGTGTACTGGATCCTATCCCCCTTTCCTGCTGCCTTCCTGTCCCCTTTCCCTCCTTGGAATTGCGCTTGTGAAATTGCTAGCGCTGTTCCAAGACCCATTGCAGAGTGGTAGGCTTACAAAGGTCTTAAATCCCCTTTTGCCTCTGAAGGCTCTGGATCTGCTCCCCCCACCCCACCCCCGCTGGATACAGCATACCCATTTTTGTGAAGGAGAAAGGATAGCTGCCCCTTAATGGAAATTACTTGTGGGTAGACATGATTGTAGGATCTTGTTCATGGGGGAGGACTTAGGGCCAAGTCCTAAACAACATGCCAACACCAATGCAGCCACAATGCAGCCCCCAAAGTAAGGAAACAAACGTTCCTTTTACCTAGAGGAGGCCTCTGTGACTCCCCCCCTTACTGCAGGATGCTACGCGCACCCCATTGGCATGGCTGCAGCGGTGCTGGAAAATGGGATACAATTGGGTCCTTAGCTAATACACTGCTTTGTTAAATATTCTGTGGAGCATCTGCTTCAGTGGTGTCATTCAAATGATTTAGGAACAGGAACTCACTTTTGATTGGCACTTGTCGGGAACCCGGAACCAGCCACGGAGCCCATTAGGATTCCCGTTCTGGTCTGTTCCCCCTGAATGACATCACTGCCTTCGCCCCCTAGGAATCCAGGGATCCAGGAATCCTAGGAATCCAGGGAGCGCCCTTTAACCCTCTGAGTGCCAGCCAACCAAAAAGAAAAGTTCTTTGCAGAGGAATTGGGAGGGGGGAGGGGGGAGAGCGAAGTGGGCGGAGTCAGCCCTAATTTTAACTAGTACTAGTGGAACTGAGTTCCCCCGCATTCCCCCTGCATGACATCACTGATCTGCTTTAATGTTTCTCTGAATATATGTTGTTGGGGAGCAACAGCAGGAAGACAAGGTATGTCTTCACCTCCAGTTTGTTGGCTTCCAGTTTGTTGTTATTGTTACTAGAAGCAATAGGTGGGGAGGGGCACTGTGGGAAACAGAATGCTGGGCTGGGTGGGGTTGGGGGGTCCAGCAGGGATTGATGCTCTTATGCTCTTAATTTTGCTTTTAGCTAATTGTGGAACTGCAAAATCTCAGCAGCCTAAAGGGCTCTGGTGTGAAAGCACATCCAGAGTGCAATGTGCCCCAAAGGTATCTCAGCAGCCTCAGTGTGCAAATGGCAGGCTGTGCATTGCCCAGTGCTGTAGTGCTTGTGAGCTTGCATTCACCCACACTGGGGCTAAGCGGTGTCCTTTTCCCCCAATCAGAGGCGAAGAATGAAGAGGGAGCATTTCAAGCAGCTCACACAAGCGGGCCTTAACCAGACCTCCCCAGAAGGCAAACCAAGGGACAGGGCACAGGAAAAAGGGACTGCCCCTGGCAAGCAGGGATACTCAGAGTGTCTGTTCCATCCCTGTTATCATCAGGTCACTCACCTGTCACATGCCTGCTGGGAAGCTGGAACGAGGGCACGGAAGTGGGGAGATAGAGACTTGCCATGCGATGAGGTGACCTACAACCTGAGCATTTGCAATGCTGGCTACTGGAATGGCTCACTTTGGGGCAAGAGCATAGCTAATGAAAATGTAGCCCAGTGTAGTGGGCAAAACGATGCCCTGGAAGTGATATCCCAACAGGAAGTGATGTCACAGTTGTATATTCGTTTTCTCTGTTTTTTGGCCATAACTTGTAGCTAATTAGTAAGGATGTTGCACTCTGGCTTGTTTCATTGCATTCTGCATACAGAGCGCAATCCTAAACTGAGTTAGGCCAGCATAAGCTAAGCCAGCAAAGTTTGGCCAGCACAAGGGCCACCGTAAAGTATGTTTGGACCACTTTTGGAGTCAGAGAGGCCAGCAAATAGACATGAGCCATCCTCCCTGACTCTGAAGGTAGTCCAAACGTGCTTTATGGTGTCCCTTATGCTGGCCAAACTTTGTTGGCTTAGTTTATGCTGGCCTGACTCCAGTTTAGGATTGCGCTTTAAATTACCTTTCCAAGGATATAGAACATGATACTCGTAATTACCAAGTTTTTCACCATTTTCGCCAGTCGTGTCTAGCTCAGTTTGTTGACCCCCCTAAAGTTTGTTGCCCAGTGCAGTTGCATCCCCCTGCACCACTGTAGCTACACCCCTACTTTGGGGAAGACCAATTTCAGTGGCAGCTCCACAGCAACTACAATGGGTGCTTTTTAACCATGCAGACAGGTGTTTGGCACGACAACAACAAGATACCTTGTTCGTCAATTGTGACCTTCACCTCTTCCTCTTGCACACACAGTCACATACTGTGCATACAAACAGGGTTTTTTCCCCAGAAAAAAAGGGTCTGCATGTCTGACCTCAGCTGGCTGCAATTAGCTGCCCTCCTGCAGAACCAGGAAAAAAGCTGCACAATTTTGTGAACATCTTGTCTGATTTGGTCTGTTTTATTCGTTAACATTCTTTGCGTGTGGTACACCCCCCCCTCTTTTTTCAGCTGTAAAAATATTTTATGGTTATGCTGAGCTCTCTGTCTTGATAGGTTCTGAACAATAATAAACATCTTTGAAGAAGGTGATTATAGAAATGCTTCCTCCTTTTTAGTCTGAATTGTACATGACACTGTCAAGAAAAGTCCCCCTGGATGGATGGATGGATGGATGGATCGATTGATCGATAGACCGATCGTCAATCAATCAATCAATCAATCAATCAATCAATCAACCAACCAACCAACAGTATTTATATATCGCTTTTCAACACAAAGTTCACAAAGCGGCTTATAGGCAAATAATAATAATGAAGTTAGATGGCTCCCTGCCCCAAAAGGTCTCACAATCTAAAAAAAAATGCAGAATACCACCAGCAACAGCCACGAGAAAAGACACTGTGTTGGGTTGAAGAGGGACAATTAATCTCCCCCTACTAAATATAAGAGGAACATCACTTGAAAAAGTGCCTCTTGCCCAGTTAGCAGGGGTAAGAATTGAGTTTTGAGTGGATGCGTCTTTCCAAATTTACAAGTGTGTTTGTGTATACATGTCTGGCTTTCCAGCCCAGACTGCTTTCAAAAGGAGGTTGCAACTGAAACGCACAAGAAGGAATAACAGCATTGTATGTGCTCTTGCCCAGTTCCTCAAGCAGTTAGACTTTCCAGGAGGTAGTGCATACGGAGCATAACTTCTTTTGGAGGAGAGAGCACTTGGGGGGGCTCATGTCATTCTTGCTGTCTTTGGCTCACTTACAAACGCAGTGGCATAGCTAGGTCATTTCACACCTGGGGCCCATAAATTTTTGACACCTTCCCAAACAACAAAATTATTTTATTTAAATTCACTGTACATTTAGATTTTTCACATTTTATACACCCTTCCTTCAAGGAGCTCAGGATGGTGTGCTTGGTATCCTCCACTCCCACTGGCAAGGCACTAAAATGGTCATGGCATACCACCAGTTTTTTGACAATTGACAAGGCAATTTGACAAGCCTGTTAAAAGTAAAGATCTGTAACCTTTCTGAAATGCAGAGTGCAATCCTAACCTGGAGCTAGGCCGGCACAGTTAGGCCAGCAAAGTTTGGCTGGCACAAGGGACACCGTAAAGCACGTTTGGACCACTCTCTGAATCAGGGAGGATGGCGCATGTCTGTGTACTGGCCTCTCTGACTCCAAGCGTAGTCCAAATGCACTTTATGGTGTCTGGCCAAACTTCGCTGGCGTAACTGTGCCGGCTTAACCCCAGGTTAGGATTGCGCCTGCAGACACAAACCATGCAGTCAAGTCTAATATATTAAAAATAAGATGCACATTGAAATGAATGGGGACCCACTGTTCTGGGAGCCAGAGACTTGGTTGCCTTATGAGGTGGCCCTGTTCCACATTCCCCTGTTGTCAGAGGTGGTGAGCATGAATGTGCATAGGAGAGCATGGAAGGCCTACCGGCCAGTGATGTCATGCAGGGGGTACGCAGGGGTACGCGAGTACCAGTTTCTAGGATTACAGCTGGCCCCGCCCATTCGCCCGCCCACTCGTCGACTCCGCCCTCTGCAACGTTTGAATTTCCTGCATGTTTGAGTTGCCTGCATGTTCTCAGAGCCAGCCAGGCAGGCAGGCAGCGAGCGGAGCCTTTCCTTTCCTTGCCACTGAAAAATGAGTTGCTCTGGGGTTTTAACATGATGCCAGGCCTCCTTAACATGTTCTGGGGGTGCTGTGGAATACTGTTGCAACTGTTGGGTCAGTTTAAAATAATCCGAGGCCTCAAAAAGGGCTTTTTTCATGTCACTTCCTGCCACAACATCACTTCTGGCTTATGACGTCACATCCGGTGGGCGGGTCCCGACACGTGCCAATCAAAAGTGAGTACCTGTTCTTAAATCATTTAGATGACACCACTGCTACCGGCCTCAGTCTTTTTGGTCATGGGGCCACATGGTGCTCTCCACCTCGTTTGCTTTTTGGCAGGCAATGCCAGAGCTCAAACTGCAATTAAGCAGCTGCTACTGCTGCAATGTGCTGTATTTATCTTGTGTTTGGTTTGGGGTGTTGATGCTGCTATTTTGTCAGTAATGTTTTTAACTGTTATGCTTTTTTAAAAATATTGTTTTTACATAAGTGTTGTCAGCTGCCTTGAGTGGGGGATCATTGTGACCAAAAGACAGGGTGTGAAAAACAAACAAACAAATGCATAAATATTTATCTGGCAAGGTTTGCCATGAGAATGAATGAGAACCACCAGTCAAGGGTGGTTTTCATTCTCAATAAACTTCCTCTGGCAGAACGTCATTCTAGCTGAAGACACACTGGAGCCCACTGAACAGCCAAAGGATATGAAGTACGCAATAACTTTGTGCATTGGTTGTGGATTGCCTTTGGAATTGTGGGGCCATCTTCTTCATTGGTGGCCTCCTTTATCACATATGCTCTTTGTGTTGAAATAGTATTCAGTCCCTGTTCACAGTTTCATCTTGCCCAGTAAACTCATTTGAAAGGGTGTGCTGACCTTCTGCTTAGCAAACTGGCGGAGGGTATCCTGGTGCCCTCAATAGAGACTGAAGTCTCTCCCTCCCATTTAAGGGATGAAATCATTGCCTATCCTGCCATCATTGCCACCCATTGGGGAAGGAAACATGTTGGGTGGCTGCCAGAAAGGAACTGGGGAGCACTTGGAAGGGCACTTGCCAATGTTTCTGTCCCTATGAGTGCAATCCTAACCTGGAGTTTGGCCAGCACAAGGGCCACTGAAAAGAGCATTTGGAGCACTCTTGTCAGGTGAGGATGGTGCAGGTCTGTGTGCCGGCCGCTCTGACTCTGAGGGCGCAATCCTAACCTGGATTTCGGCCGGCAGTTAGGCCAGCAAAGTTTGGCCAGCACAAGGGACACTGTAAAGTATGTTTGGACCACTCTCGGAGTCAGAGAGGCCAGCACACAGACATGCACCATCCTCCCTGACTCCGAGTGGTCCAACTTGCTTTACAGAGGCCCTTGTGCTGTCCAAATTTTGCTGGCCTAACTATGCCAGCCTAAGTCCCAGGTTAGGATTGCGCCCTGAGGGTAGTCCAAACATACTTTACAATGTCCCTTGTCAATCAATCAATCAATCAATCAATCAATCAATCAATCAATCAATCAATCAACAGGTACTTATATACCGCTTTTCAACATGAAGTTCACAAAGCGGTTTACAGGCAAATAGTAATAATAAAGTTAAATGGCTCCCTGTCCCAAAAGGGCTCACAATCTGAAAAAAAAAAAAAAGGCAGACCGCCAGCAACAGCCACTAGAAAGACTGCGCAGGGGTGAAGAGGGACAGTTACTCTCCCCCTGCTAAATATAAGAGGAACACCACTGGAAAAAGTGCCTCTTGTCCAGCTAGCAGGGGTTATGCTGGTCAAACTGCCTTGTGCCGGTCAAACTTTGCTGGCCTAACTGTGCCAGCCTAATTCCAGGTCAGAATTGTGCTCTTTGAGTTCTAACTTTTATCCCATTTGGAGCCAAGAATGGTGTACATGGCAAATGCTTAACTGGCCCCATTTGCCAGGGACAACCCGTTTTTTTATTCCTGTCCCCAATAAATCACTCCCCCTATTTTTGACGCTGCCCTGCAGAAAAAGCAGGACTCAGGAAACTATCCTTGGTATGAGAACTGGCATGGTACAAGCATATCCGTATTTTCCTCTCTGAACTATGGGAGGGGGATATGACATTGCATTTCCTTACACATGACTGTCTGGCTCAAGCTTGCTTGGGTTCAATTGTCCTCAGGCTGGGCTCTCCCACTTTAACAGTGGCACAAAATGCAACAGGTAGAGCATATTCCCAGACACAGAAACCATGCAGTAATGGGGGGAAAGTGTCACCTTGTGAATGGTTTTCTGTCGTGTAACACAAGAGCCCAGGCAGAAGAAGTGGAAACCTCAAGCCTACAGCAGCTGTGCACCCTAGAGGCCAACTTTGCTTCTCAAGGAGCTATACAGAGAGTGCAAAAATCACACTGTTGTATAACAAGTACAGTTTATTATATACACATCAATGTACACGCCAAGGAGTCTCTGCTTTCAAGATATTCTCAACAGCCTTATTTTCAGAGTTTCCCATTTTCTTAGCAGCAAATGCACAAGGCTTTTGGCCCTGGGTTGGCCCCAGGGTAAATGTGCCTGCCCAGTGGCAAAGTTGGCAATGCTACAGTAAAAAAGCCGGAACCAATCTGAGGTCACATTCAGTTCATTGTTTTCCTGCTGCACTGCTTGACCCTACGTTTACCCAAAAGTAAGCCTCACTGAGTTATTGGTTTTATTCCCAAGTACATATGCATAGGATTGCAACCTTGATTTTGTTCTTTCTTCATTTCCTTTGGTACTAAATACAAAAAGAGCTTGTGTAGCCTACAGCAATGCCTTTTAGTACGAATAGCATGCTAGAAGTTCCTGGTTATCTTGGCTATCTCACCTCAACCACATACCCACCAGGTAGCCTTAGGCCTGCCATTATTTCCTCATAGTCAGTCATTCAGTCATCTCACATCAACACCTGTATCATCTACAGTGAATATGTAATAATTCAGTCCTACCTCCCAGGGATTTTGTGAGTATGACTGAGATCAGTGTATGGGAACGCCTGATGTGCACTCTATAAATACTAAGTATTATTAAGTGTTCAACTTGAAATGTAGCAGCTGCCTTAGTATTTCGAAAGCCTGCCAGTGGATTCATCATTTTGGTGTTTTTCATTTATAAAATCCAGCCACGGTTGCCTAAGGAAGAAGAATAAACAGGCTGCAGTAGCAGACTGATGCATGGGTTTGGATCACTCTGTTGTCCCTATTCACCCCTGCCCAGTGTCTTTCCTAGTAGCTGTTGCTGGTGGGGGTTCTGCATTTTTTAGATTGTGAGCCCTTTTGGGACAGGGAGCTGTTTAACGTCATTTTTATTATTTGCCTATAAACCGCTTTGTGAACTTTGTGTTGAAAAGCAGTATATAAATACCGCTTGACTGATCTCTATGCTCATCAAGGGAGAGCTACAGACAGAAAACTGGAAATGGATTCAGATGATTGCTGGAATGGACCTCCTTTAAATTTTTCCAGCTTCTACCTAGGGAATGGTTAGAACAACACCTGGTACCGGATTATTGCATTACCAATAGGATGGGATGGACTTCCAGTTCTTTGTGTTTGTGGGAGCTGGCATATCCGAAGTATACAACTACATTCCTTGACGGCTGCCAGAAATGAATTTGTCCGGGTTCTTCCAAGCACGGATGGCCCAGCCTGGGGCTAAGAATATTTGTATTTCTGTACATTCCTTACGCTTTTTTCTTAGCTCTAATACACTAGCTGTCAGGAGGTTGTCTTAAGAACCTAATCCTGGCCCAAATTTATTAGAAATTAAAATCACCTTATGTTTTGCTTAAACGGGGAACTGAAGAAAAGCCTGGCACTGCACTAGTGTGCCAGATGGAATGGACTGAATTTGGGGTTTATGTTTGTCACTACCTCTCTTCTGCAAAAGAGGAGTGGAAGGTTCCCAATTCTGGAACAGAATTGCTGGTTTGTATCTTTGACCACACTTCTCCACGTCTCCAGCCGGAGGAACAGATCAGTTCGTATTTGGTGCCCCGTCTAGCCAGAAGTAGGAGAAGGAAATGTTTCAATGGGCAATGAAGGAGGTATTGAAGGGTGGTCAGCAAGCAGGTATTTCGGATACAACTCTTTGGGGGAACAGGTGGTACTGCAGATAGGTGGGCTCTGGAAGGAGATAAAAACAGATGTGATCATGATGGAATCTGGAAGTGGAGCCCCAATCAGGTAGGGATGCTGCTGGAATAGACTGCACCAGTCATGTTTAGACTACTTGGAAGATATCCTGGTGCAGGCATACCCTCCTGAGAGCAAATAACCTCAGAAAAAGTGATCAGCCAAATGCATCAATAAACAGGGCAAGAAGACAACATCTCTCTCCCACTGTAGCTCCCAGCAACTCACATTCAGAGTGCAATCCTAACCTAAAGTTAGCCTGGCACAGTTAGGCCAGCAAAGTTTGGCCGATACAAGGGACACTGTAAAGCGCGTTTGGACCACTCTCGGAGTCAGGGAGGATGGCGCACGTCTGTGTGCTGGCTGCTCTGCCTCAGAAACTGGTCCAAACATACTTTATAGTGTTCTTTGTGCCAGCCAAACTTTGCTGGCCTAACTGTGCCAACCTAACTCAAAGTTAGGATTGTGCCCTCAGTGGCGTGCCGTAACCGAACACGGAGACTCTGTATACCTATTGTGACTAATAGCCACTGACAAGCTTGTCCTGCATGAATTATTTTTTTTCTCATGTACTAAACTAAAACCCACTGTTGTCTGTGCAGTTAATCTCACCGTCATAGCAGTCGGGCAGCCTCAACACACCATCAAAACATCGGCTCTCGGCCTTATAGCTGCATGTCTTGTTCTGACTGCGGCAGAAAAATGTGACTGGCTCTCCGTGATGAACCAGACCATTTGGAATCTCATAGACCCAGAGCTTTTGTTCTTTATAGATTATCCGGCTCCTCTGGGCAAGGATGGGACAGCGGGCTGGAGGGGAAAGGAAGATGAGAACGATTAATGCGGATGTTGATGTAGTGGATGTTCCAACTTTGTCTTTTTGGTTGGCAAATATGGGTGTTGGATTTAATGCATAAATTAAGGGTGCAATCCTAACCTGGAGTTAGGCGGGCACAGCTAGACCAGCAAAGTTTGGCCTGCACAAGGGATACCGTAAAGTATGTTCAGACCACTCTCGGAGTCAGAGGGGCCAGCACACAGACATGCACCACCCTCTTTGATTCCGAAAGTGGTTCAAACATGCTTTATGGTGGCTCTTGTGCCAGCCAAACTGTGCTGTCCTAACTCCAGGTTTAAATCACCTTACCATACAAAGAGGGCTGGGAATATGGAAAAGGGGTTACCTCTGCAGTGGGGTAGCTGGGACCAGGTTCCATTCGCCAGGCAGACAACTCTGTTGGAGCCATCCAGAAAGAAGTCTCTGTTGCACAAGTAATAGATCACTGTTCCCACTGGGTATTCGGACTGGTGCACAGCAACCAGGGTTGCCTCGGGAATGGTGGCAGGCCGGGAGCAAGTAACAGCTAGGAAGAAAGAAAAGGAAGAGTTATGGTTGTGTGAACAGAGCTTCTATAAATGTATGAAATGGACAGATGTGCAGGTGGACAGAAGAAAGGGGTACGTAGAAGAAATGGTATTGCAGAAGGATGATAGAAGAATAGGTGTGGC
>JAJKFI010000159.1:376243-429912 GCA_029204185.1 Lerista edwardsae | reverse complement strand
ATCAATCAATCAATCAATCAATCAATCAATCAATCAATCAATCAATCAATCAATCACTTTTCAACAAGAAGTTCACAAAGTTGTTTATAGGCAAAAAATAAAGTTAAATGGTTCCCTGTCCCCAAAGGGCTCACTAAACAAGAACCACCAGCAACAGCCACTAGAAAAGACCCTGTTCTGGGGCGAAGAGGGACAATTACTCTCCCACTGCTAACACCCATAGAAGCTGCTGTACCCCCAAAGCTATCAGGAAGGGCTGGAAACAAATTGGTATTTTCAACAGGAGCTGAGGCAAAGTTGAGAAATTTATAGGGATCGCGGAGCATTAACAAACACGAGAGATTTCAAGCAAAATATTTTATCCACAGAACTTAAGAGTAACGTAACAGGAATTCCTGAAAAAAAAATGTATTCCACTTTCACCAGGAGGCAAACCCTCCAAGGAAAGCCCCACTAATGTCCCCCACAAGGGGGACAACTCAGGTAGGAGGGAATACACAGTTTGCTGAGGGTGCCTTCAGATCTTGAGCCTCCCCTGGGTGCTAGAGGGCCAGAGGGATGATAGAGAGGCTCCAAGAGAGGTATTGGGTTAGAAAACAGAAAGCTTATAATTTTGTGGGATGGTATTCCACTGAAATCAATGGAAACTTCCACACTGAGTCTGGCTGCCCCTTCAGGGGACATGATTTTGGCTTGGCAGCAGTTAAGTTAAATGCCTCCTCCACATGTTACTTTGTAGTTTTAATTGGGCTGCTATTTCACCTTAAATAAAATAATACAGGGACAAGCGATGCTCCTAACATGTCATGTGACTGACATGCAAATGAGCCACAGATCCCTTCATTTCTTTCTAAACTTGAATGAGGACAGAATAAGTTGCATTACTTCCCTTGACCAGCAGGTGGGAGACAAACCACTCATGGCATGCAAATCTGCCTGGAGTCACATTTGTGAGAATTTTTTGTTTACCTGCTTAGGCATGTATATAATTACTTGTTTGCCCTTTATTTTAGTTTTTATCCTGCATTACTCCTCAGGCTCCAAGTGGGCAGCAAGACATTCACAAAGTGAACAAATTCCCTAGTTAGATGGAACCTTTTCTATGGACTAGTAAACCACTTTGGAAGCCAATCAGCGGGCATAAATGTAATAAATGCACATACAAATAAAATAAATCCTATAAAAATAATCAAATCTGTAAAACAGAAAATATTAAACATCTCACATCTGTCAAGCAAGGCATCAAAAGGAGGAGTCAGCTGGGCAGATGTGAAACTGGATGTATAAAATGCTGTCATGATCTGCCAAGCAAAGCCCAGTTGCATTGCTTATTTTGCATGAACCTCTGAACAAATTCCAGTGGTGCCAAATATCCATTCCAGAAGCGCATTATTCCACAGAGTGCTTTCAACTGCACATTCTAGTCTAGTGGCTGCAGAAGGGGCAGAATCACAAATTCCCAGTAGAAAGAAAACATGGGTTTCATTGCTGGGAAAGTGTGATCTCCAAGCAACAGAACTGTGAGCCTGAAGATTTTTTTCTCATCCCCATTAGATCTTAGCTGCTAACTAGTAACAAGTGTGATTTTAGAGCACTAAAAATTGATAATTTGAAAAGAGATGGTGTGCCCAATTCTGCAAGTATCTACTCAGAAGTAAATCCCATTAAGGTCCATGGAGATTACTCCCAGGTCAGTGTGGATAGGATTGCAGCTGATATTAGAAGAGACAGGTTCAACAATTTAACATCCAAAGTGATGGCTATATACCAGCGCAGAAGTAAGCACTGGCAGATTCTGTTTTAAAAATTAAATACTGGGAGGGGGGAGAAAGAGAATGTGTGGGTATGACTAAATGGTATCAAACAGGGAGATGAAAGGACAGTAGTCCAGCAATCTTGCACAATGGTTAGAGTGTAAAATTTGTACCCATATTCAGATCAGCCCAATTCAAGGGTCTTTCAGGGTGGCTGTAGACTAGTCTCAATTCATTTTTCTGTAAAATATGTTTACTAGGAACTTGCCTGCTTTTTAAGGGATTGTGTTTAAGTATCCTAGGTTTGGAGATTAAATGAGCTATATATTTAAATATAGTACCTGGGTGCAGGTGTATGTTGGGCAGAAAAAAAAAATAAGTGAACTGATGTTTGGACATAGGACAGGTTTGGGAAGAAGGTTGAAAATCACGATATCCTAAAATAGTCATTGCAAAGTGATAGAAAGTGCATGCATGATTTAAAAAACCACAGTCCTGATATCCTGAGTCATTAATGAAAATGGTTAAGAAGGCTTGTGAAAAGAAAAGAGGGGTGGGGAAAAAATGGGTGACAAGGCTTCATTTCAACTTACTCAGCTTCTGAGAGGGGGACAGCAGCCTCTTCAGTTTGGGGGTGCTGTTGGTCAGGCTGACATTTTGCTGCCCCAGAGAGCGCTATGCCATGCAGTCACAGACCTGTGCTCCAGCATTCCTTGCAGCGTTGCAGCTGATGCTGGGGTGTGCAGCTACAGTGGTGCTTCTAAAAATATTGCCACCCAAGCAACCACTTTGGCTGTTTGTGTGCAGCTGAGCCATCCCTGGAGGCTGACAGCCTAGTATAAATGCTAGGCTGAACTAGGAATTATGAGCGAGACAAATCCTGTATACCAAACATTGTAAAATCGAATAGGAATGGGTGGGGTGGGAGAATGAGATGAAACATTAAGGGAAGAAATTGAGATCAGACAGGGGAAAAAATGGAAGGACTCACCTTCTACTTGTTCGGTGCCTTCTGAGTACAAGAGAGACAGAACCACCAGCAGCAGGGAAACAAGCCTGAACATCATGTAGGACCCCTGGAGTCTTGAGAAGGAGTATTTGGGGGTAGGCCTCTGAGCCACTTTGAAGAAGTGGGATTTGGCAGATTCAAGGGAAGATGGAGGGGGCTAATACTCCAAGATTATCTGCAAGATGTGTGAAAGTCTATATATGTAAGGTGGGGATTGAGATCCAGGGTTCTCCAGGAAAGGAATTGGGTTTTTTGGGCGATAGTCTGGAGATTTGAGGCTCCAAGACTCTATTTTAGGGCTGGGGCTACTGATTGCTTGGGATTTGACTGCCCCCTAGAAATATATATCCGATTCTCAAATTGTGCACCCAAAGTTATTAATTAACAAGATTTGGACAGTGCCAAAGGGCAGAGTGACTTCTACAATTGTCCCAGGGAACTCTGAACTCCTGAGTAAGAAAACAGACCAGCATCAGTACAGGGAGGATGAAACCAGAAAATCCTAGATCTCTGGGAATTCAGCTACAGCACACGACTGCCTTCGCTGCCTTTTTCAAAGAGAACCACGTAGGAGACCTCCCATCATCATCATCATCATCATCATCATCATCATCATCATTATTATTATTATTATTATTATTATTATTATTATTATTATTGTACTTTCTCAAGGGCTCTCATGCATGCATGCATGAGCAATCCCACGTAGCCCCCACTTTAATCCCCCTCCCATTTTATCACAATGTCCATCCAATGGGATCCAATTGACTAGTCCAAGGCTACTCAGTAACAGCTTGTGGACAAATAGGGTTTTGACCTCACTGTAGCCCATACACACTTCCTACAGTAACCAAGGCATCTTTACTCATCTGCCCTATAGCTTGGTTTGCCATAGGATCCAGACGTTCTGGCCCTGACTTTCCTTAGTACCTGTCATTCTTTTGAATAACCCACCCCCAACCCCAGTTCCAATGAAGCCCCCCCTCCTAAATTTCCCAAGCCTTCTTTCCTGCTTTAGAATTCCCCGCTTTGATTCTCAGTCGTTTTCCGTTTATTCTGCTGCCTGGAAATGGTTTTGGGCAGGGAGGAAGAAACCTGCTGGGCTTCTGGACAGGGCAGGAGGAGCTGGGGACGCCTGGGTTCTCCAGGAAGGCATCTATACTACAAGAGTTGGGAGGGGAAAGCCTCCCGGGTCCTCTGTCGAAGGAGCGCTTTGCCTTTTCTTTTTCTTTTTGGCGATTCCTCTTTAAACTCTGACTCCTCCTTCTCCCCCCCCCGCGCAGACCCAGCCTCCCCCATCCAAATCTCCTATTCCTGAGCGAGAAAAAGACACAGCCCAAACCCACAACCTGTTTGTTGCTCTCATTCTCTCCTGCGCTCACTCTGTGGAGCTGTTGCTGCGCCTTTCCACTGCCTCTGCTCTCCGTCCATCTGTTGTTTTCCCTTTTTCCCCACCACTGTTTTTCCTCTTTCCTTGTGTTTTTACTCCGTTCTTTCCACGTCTTGGTCCATCCACATCTCCTTGTCTTCCCCTTCTCTGTGTCTTTCCTCCCATCCACCCTCCCACGCCCCTCTACTCCTTTTGTCCTTTTTCTTTTTCAGTTCCCTACTTTCCATCTGTCCCCCATCCATTGCATGATTTGCAGGCATCCTCACTCCGTCCCTTTTCCCTTCCCTCATCCTCCACCATCTCCAGCTCCCGTCTCCCTTACTGGGGTCATCTTTTAATTGCTTTTCCCATCCACTCACGCACGCACCTACCCACCTCCCTCTCCTGATCTAACTAACCACCCTCGTGTCTGTGGGTCAGGGCACTGGGGCTTCCCCCCAGGGGCCACCATGGCGCTGCTGAGCTCCCCCACAGAGACCGAATGCCTCACCAAGCCCCTTTTCTGCCGCAAGGGGGCGCTACGCCAGAAGGTCATCCACGAGGTGAAGAGCCACAAGTTCACCGCTCGGTTCTTCAAGCAGCCCACCTTCTGCAGTCACTGCACGGACTTCATCTGGTGAGATAACCTGACCCTGTAATATGCCGCTGTTTGCCTTGGCTTGTTTCACTGTGGTCGTATTCCCCCATGGCACTGTTTGGATAACCTCGTTTGCCATCATCCTGTGGCCTGACAACGCTTCCCCCTAAAGAGCTACTTAACTCTGGGCTGCCTGTCCAAATACAGAAATGTGCCAGAAATTTCTAGTGGCTGTGGAATTCAGTATTCTGAGAATCTTAGTGTTCCTTTTTTACTTGTTGAAAAGTTTCTAGTCCTCAAGGCTGCAAAGGTAGTGTTGAAAGTGATTGTTTAGGGAAATCTCTAAAGCCTGAGTGGCACTCAGTAGGATTTCCAACAGTCAGCATTTTGAGGCTTTGGTGCCTTGTTGCTCTTTGTCTTTTCCATAACAAACAAAAGTAAAATATGCAAAATGGGTGTGCAGGTCTCAGAACTCACTGTTCCTTGCTGGAGAATTTGGGTAACAGTGATATGGGCTAAACTGATCAATGGTCCCTCTAGCTCAGTGAAAACAAAGCATCTGATAATTTTAAAGCCTAATGATATTATTGTAGCATAAACTTTCATGGACTCCAGTCCACTTCATCAGATGCATTGCTGCATCTCCGTGGACGGAGTCTGTCCTTGCTCAGCTACCTGAGATGCCTTCACTGATCACGCCAGGGCTAAAATCAAGGCTCTCACACATGCAGAGTAATTTCTTCTACCTCTTGTCTGACAAGTGCCCCCAATCCTATAATCCTGCTTCCTACCAGATGCAGGCTTCAATCCTATCCACACTTACCTGGGAGTAAGCCCTATTGTAATAATGGGACTTACTTCTGAGTAGACATGCTTGGGCTTGCAGTTAACTAAAGGCTTCTTTCCTTGTTCCTCTGTAGCACCATAGACCTTGGACTGTCATCCTTTTGTTCTGCAGGTATCATTCACAGTCTTGTTGCTCTGATCCCTTTGCATCTCTTTCTCTCCCTACCCTGTAATTCCATAATTTCATCCATGCATCCATATACTGCATATCTTTTACTTATCCCACATAATTGGGACCCTATGTAATCCTGTGTGCTCACGTAGCACCTGTGTTTCCAGTCTACAGAGCAATCTGCCTTCCCCCTTTCAGGCAAAATTCTGCTTTCAGAAAACCAGATTTTGCTATCAGAATATATTATGCAAAGCAAGTTTATTTGCATTACATGTTTAGTAATGAATAATTCATGTTTCTTTCTGTGATTCAGCCATGGAAAGCATTAGGACACTTTTCTGGCAGGAATGAGGGTGATGGAGGCAAGGGGAGGGGTGGGGAAGGAGATGTTTTGAAGCTTCAAACCATAATAATAAGGGCTAGAACTTTGCTGGATAAACTGTATATGATTTTCAGAATGTCAAATTCCACACTACGAAGTATTTATATATTTATAACTCTGAATCTGTGCAGGCACCAGCCCACAGTCCTAGCCTTCAAACCCCATAATCTTGTCCTTTGGTTTTATAATATTGGTTGTTCTTGTTTCTTGAGCCCATACTTTTCTACATAGTCCTGACCAGTGGTGTCATTCAAATGATTTAGGAACAGGAACTCACTTTTGATTGGCACTTGTCGGGAACCCGGAACCAGCCATGGAGCCCATTAGGATCCGGAACGCCCGTTCCCCCTGAATGACATCACTGGTCCTGACCTGTGTGAGTGTGGTGTTCACAATCACCCCCCAAGACAGGCACCATTACAAATTCTCAGGTTCTTGAAAGAGATATCCCTAGTTATGTCCCTGCTTGTTTCCAGTTTAGGACTTTAGGACCCAGAACCCAGTTCTGGGATTGAAAGGTCCATGGTTCTGGTAGGGTTCCCAAATTATGGACCACCTATCCATTATCATTGGTGAAGAATGGACAGGACATGAAGGGGCTTGTGGTGATCACAATGCAATCATAGATACCACCAGGCAGAGCAACCCTTTGCATATCTATTCAGAAGCAAGTTCCATTACATTGTGTTTCATGGGGCTTACTTCCAGGAAAGTGTGTACAGGATTGCAACCTTATTTATTTAAGCACACACTTATTTAGTTGTTGGAATTGGAGTTGGGGAAACCAACTCATGGGTATTATAGTCCTTTTTTATCCTGCATGGCAACAGAGCTTCAAAAGTGGGTGTGACGTATTTTTAAAGAACAAGGTGGCTGCAATCCGATATATAATTTCCTGGGAGTAAGACCCATTGAACACAATGGGACCTGAATAGACACATCCAGGACTGTGCTGTGTCAGGGCTATGTTGTCCATTAGGCGGAGTAGGCTGAAGCCTAGGGGCCCCACAGGGACTAGGGCCCATCAAGATGGCGGGTCTGGACATCAGCCTAATGCAAGGGTCTCCAGATCCAGCCCCTGAGGACTTCCCATCTGGCCCACCAACCCTCCAGCCAGCAGGAGACTACAGCAAGCCCAACCCTGCAAAGGCTTGGGAGCTTCCATGCAAGCCTGGGTCCATTTGTGAGGAGCAACCCACCTGCGGCTGGGGGTTGGCTGCAAAAATGAATGTGGGTGTACATGTGTTTTGTAACAAGGCAATAGATGGGGGGAAAGGGATGCATTGATTGAGCTGCAGGCCTTATTTGCAAAAGTGGGGGGGGCGAACCTTGCCCGCCTGTCCGTCCATCGGGGGCTTCCATTCAGTGTGGCAGGAGGGGCCCCAAAATACCTGAAAGCCCAGGGGCCCAGCCATGGGTTAATATGGCCTTATTCCCCACAAAAGCCTACTTGGTGTTGCTCTTGATTGCTGCCTCCAGAAGCTCCTTTTTCCTCAAACATATTTTTCTCAAGTACGTTCCTGAAGGTAGCAGGAGTGATGGAAATTTGTTCTGACACACAGTTCTGCCATCACACGCACAAAAAAAAACTAGTGACAAACTCTACCCACAACACATTTTTCTGCTGGTGATGGGCAGAGATCCCAAAACATGAACAACTCATTAAAAAGGAAAATTACCAACAGGGATGAAACCTACCGTTGTCAGGATCTTATTACGACAGTTTTCAAGTGTGCAGAAGGACCGGATTGCTATGAAAAGATGAGGAACAAGTGAATTGCATTTCACTGTACTTGGAATGTAGAACGTAAGGGCATGAATGGGCTGTGGCTGAAGTGGGAAAGGTTTTAGGTTAAATATTAGAGTCTCTAATTGTCTCGCCTTACCACTTATGCTGCTCTTATAGCCTGATACAGCCCTGCCTATGAGGTTTGCTCTTTTAGTTTTATAACCGTCAGCTGTTTGAAGGTCTCCCTCAAACAACTCTGCCCTTTCTCCCTAATATCTGATGCCTGGAATTCTTTCTCAGAACACCCTGTAATGCCACCACCTCAAACCGCACATTTCCGTAATGCCACTGGACGCAACGTGTTCAGTCCCCCATATGACTAAGCCTCAAAATGTGAACCTGAAACGAATGTGTGTTCGTTCTCTGTGAGCGCAATCCTAACCTGGAGTTAGGCCGGCACAAGGGCATATAACATAAAGTGTGTTTGGACCACTCTTGGAGTCCACAGACATGCGCCATCCTCCCTGACTGGTCCAAATGCACTTTATGGTGGCCCTTGTGCTGGCCAAACTTTGCAGGCCTAAGTCCACATTAGGCTTGCACCCTGCGTATCCTTATCTCCAATTACCTCCCTTTCCTGTGTGTTTCCCTTGTGGCAAATTTCATACTGTAAGCTTCTTGGGGCAAGCACTTGTCTTTTCATACTCTGTAAGTGCCACATTGGTGACACTGCATAAAGTTTGATAATTAGTCTAAGGAACCCAAGGTTCAGGGATACTGTAGGGCAACAAAAATCCAGAAATTTAAACAAACATGTTGGAAGGCAAACAGAACAGAAATAACACAAGCTGCTCCCCACACAACAGTTCCCCTCCTCACAGATTCTGATGGAAATGTATTCCAACCCTAATCAGTAATCACTAATTATAACACTCAGCATTTTTAGCGTGAGTGTGTAGAGAACTTGCTACCACAAGATGCAGTGATGGCTTCCAGCTGAGGTGGCTCTTAAAATGGGGCTTATGCAAACACATTGAGGCTCAATCTACTAACAGCCGTGGGAGTTAAATAAAACCTCCATATACAGAGGCAGTTAACCAGAGACTGGAGATAAACTTCACCTTTCTGTTCTGTCCATGAGCTTTTGTGCCTGGCTGCTGTTGGAAAGAGAGGATGCTGAAGTAGTGGGATCTCTGGACGAATCCTACAAGGCAGTTCCTGTTAACATAAGAACATAAGAAGAGCCCTGCTGGATCAGGCCAAAGGCCCATCTAGTCCAGCTTCCTGTATCTCACAGCGGCCCACCAGGTGCCCCAGGGAGGCATGAGACAACAAGACGCTTGCATCCTGTTGCCACTCCCTTGCACCCGGTACTCTGAAGTAGCCTACTACTAATGTAAGGAGGTTACACAGTCCATCATTGCCTATAGCCCACAATGGACTTTTCTTCCAGAAATCCGTCTAAACCCCTCTTAAAGGCATCTAGACCAGATGCCATCACCACCTCCTGTGGCAAAGAGTTCCACAGATTAACGACCTGCTGGGTAAAAAAGTACTTCCTTTTATCTGTTTTAACTCTCCCAGCCCTCAGTTTTAGCGGATGCCCCCTGGTTCTGGTGTTCTGAGAGAGGGAAAAGAACATCCCTCTATTGACTCTATCCCTTCTGTGCATAATTTTGTATTTCTCAATCATGTGCCCCCTCAGGTGCCTGTTTTCTAGGCTGAAGAGCCCCAAATGCTGCAGTCTTTCTTCATAAGGGAGGTGCCCCAGCCCCGTAATCATTTTCGTCGCTCTCTTCTGCACTGTTGCTTCTGTCCTAATGTGCTTTGCATGTTTTATTTACCTCGGAAAGGCACTCTACTACCCTGTTTTCCCTCCCCCCTTCCCCCATGAGGAAGACAAACCCCTGCTAACTGGACAAGAGGCACTTTTTCCAGTGGTGTTCCTCTTATATTTAGCAGGGGGAGAGTAACTGTCCCTCTTCACCCCTGCGCAGTCTTTCTAGTGGCTGTTGCTGGCGATCTGCCTTTTTTTAGATTGTGAGCCCTTTTGGGACAGGGAGCCATTTAACTTTATTATTACTATTTGCCTGTAAACCGCTTTGTGAACTTCGTGTTGAAAAGCGGTATATAAGTACCTGTTGATTGATTGATTGATTGACATGCTGCAGAGAAGAAAGTCTTGGTCTGCTGTAACCGCGTCAAAACTAGAACTCAGTCCCCACTCCCTGTCTTCCCCTGAGGCACAAACATAATGGCAATCCAGACAATCCACGAAGCCATGATTCATTGAATCATGAATACCACGGGAAGCAGTAGGCCAGCATGCTTCCCCCCCTCCCTTCCCTCCTCTCCTAGAGGCAGAACTGTGACACAAGAATCCTGGTTACCTAAACCACAGATCCATGTGTCATCCGGACCCAAGAACTGTCATTTATCTGTGGTATACAAATCAGGAAGTGAAATTGGGAGGTGGAGTGAAACTAAATAGGATTTCTTCCTTATAGCTGGGCATGCAAACGGAGAGGGGAGGAGGGAGTGTGCAGGCTTAGTGCTCCAACATATGACTGAATCAGGCCACTCTGGGGAAAAAAGGTGGGAGCCCTTTTCAGATGTAAATCATGTACAGAATGCAGGTATCGTGGCATTAGATTCCACCACCACCGACGGACTGGAGTAGAGCCACTATACAGTTGTGTGCAGGCTGTGCTCCGTTCAGAGGTTCTAATGAACATATAGGTTTGGGCAGCAGTGTTATGCTGCCGGAACGCTGGGTGGGACATCCGGGTGATTGACAGCCCGCCCGTCGCGTTCTGGAGTGTTACGCCGTTTGCGTAACCAATTACGCCACTTGCGTATGTTACGCAAACAGCGTAACGCTGCGTAATGCAACAGGCGGGCTGTCGATCACCCGGATATCCCGCCCAGCGTTCCGGCAGCATAACACCGCTGGGTTTGGGGCACACCCTGCCACCACAATGCCTCCTCCCATGCACATCAGTGGTGGGATTCAAATAAATTTACAGCCGGTTCTATGTCCTTCAGGGCGGCCTTCAGGGCCATCCGCTGCCTTTCTTCCCTCTCCCAACCTAAAATTAGCAACCGGTTCTGCAGAATAGGTGAGAACTGGCTGAATTTCACCACTGATGCACATGCATGCTACATGTGAGACACAACCGACAAGCGCAAAGGTGGGAAGACGGAAAATGTGTAGTTTGACAGTTCCCAGTAAGGCTGCAGGGTCAGATTCTTTCACCTCTGGATCGTTCCTGCTCTGGAAGACTATAATACGTTGTGCACAGGACTGCCCTTGAAAGTGGAGTGGAAACTAGAGTTAATTCAAAATACCATATTGAGTTTACTCAGGGCACAATCCTAGAGGTGCCCTTGGGCAGATACTAGCCGCCTGCATCAGCCCAACGGAACCAGTTCCAACGCGGGGCGCCAGCCTGCGTCGCCACTGGTGCTGTTGGGCCGATGCTAGCAAAGGTGCCAGCCCAAGGCTGCGCTGCACCACTTGTGCACCAGCTGAACTCAGCTGGCACAAGGGTGGTCCTGGGCAGGGAGAGGGTGGGCAGGAGGGAGGAACTGGTCTGGGAGTGGGCGTGCCAGGGGGCGTGCCTGTCTGGGGAGTGGGGTGGAGCGGAGCTGGGATGCGGAGCTGAATAGCAGGCGCAGATCCGAGGACCGCATAGGGGAGGCTGGAGCCTCCCTTAGGGCAAGGGCGTGGACGTGCCCTTGCCTCGGAGAGGCTCCTGAGTGCTCCGAAGCTGCGCTGGATACAGCCAACCGGATACAGCCAACTGGCACCCCTGCGTTTGTGCTTTCTAGCTTTGGCGGATGGTTTTATCTGGCTTTCAACTGTTGCCTGTTTGCTGTTTTGCTTCCTATTTTTCTTGATATTGTTCTTCCTTTAATTGTTGACAGGCTGGCAGGCATTTTATGTTCTCTTCTTTACATTGGATCCATGGGGCTTGCTGTTTTAAATTTTAACTGTTTTAAATATTGTTTTAAATATTGTTTTTAATTGTAGACACTGCGTTTTATTGTATTTTTAATGTTGTAAGGCGCCTTGGGTGCCCATGGGGCAGAAAGGCGGGATAGAAATAAAATAAAATAAATAAATAATCTGTAACGTAGCTTGGGAGGCTTGTCTGAAAAGGAGTACAGAAATACTTTTTGTAAGAGGAGGAGTCTGGAGTGCAAAAGAGATAACAAAGCACTGTAATCTATGAGAGTTGTAGTATTGCTCGCTTATGTTTCTTACATCTTGTTAACCTTCAAAGCACGGAGCAGCTGCCATTCACAAGAGGGGCATGGCTCATGGGGAGGAGGCAGTCTCTGCCAAGAGACAACCTGGAAATGCCCCCCCCCCCCCTCTGGGCAGTGCCGAGGGGGGGAAGGCAGGGTTGGTGTCTGTGTTAGCACTGTGGCTGTTGTATGGTCAGGAGTCCCCAGTGTGAGCAAGGGTCCCTAATAAGAGTTACAGGCATGCCCCGGTATCCACCGATTCGGTTATCCACTGATACCATGGAAACTGAGATGCCTGTTAAAAAGGTAGGGAACATTAAACAAATCCGTTTGTTTTAAACTTGTTGCAGCAAAACTACTGATGTGTCCCAGGTATCCTCTGTTTCAGAGATCCACAGTGGAATTTGGAACAGTGGGACCCGGGCATGCTTGCACTCCCTTCAGTGTTCCTATCCACTCTACTAAAATCCTTGCAGTATTATCTTGTTTTCTTTGGCAGGAAGTCCCAGTGGTCTCTCACTATGAAGACAGGACCGACTAAATACAGGAGTGGTTCCCAAACATTTTAGCACTGGGACCCATTTTTTAGAATGACCATCTGTCCGGGACCCACCTGAAGTGATGTCGTGGCCTAAAGTGCCGTGATTGTGGTTACACAGCAGCTAGGGCCTGCTGCTTTCCTGAGAATGCAGCAATAAGTTGCGTTATTTCTCAGCCATGTTTCAATAGCCAAGAGAATCGGAAAGTGAAAAAGCCCATTTACAACCTCTACATAAGTAAAATAACCACACCGCCCTCCCCATTTCCAGTACCCCATCTTCCCATATTTTCAAAATGGCTGCTCTAGGTGCTTTGCAACCCACCTAAAGTTGGCTCGCGACCCACAGTTTTGGGAACATGCAGTATTACATGCAGCTGTATGCAGTGGTGTCATCTAAATGATTTAATAACAGGTACTCACTTTTGATTGGCACGTGTCAGGACCCGCCCACCAGAAGTGACATCATAAGCCAGAAGTGATGTCGTGGCAGGAAGTGACATGAAAAAAGCCCTTTTTGAGGCCTCGGATTATTTTAAACTGACCCAACAGCTGCAACAGTATTCCACAGCACCCTCAGAACATGTTAAGGAGGCCTAGCATCATGTTAAAACCCCAGAGCAACTCATTTTTCAGTGGCAAGGAAAGGAAAGGCTCCGCTCGCTGCCTGCCTGGCTCTGAGAACATGCAGGCAACTCAAACATGCAGGAAATTCAAACATTGTAGAGGGCGGAGTCAACGAGTGGGCAGGCGAATGGGCGGGGCCAGCTGAGTACCTAGAAACCGGTAGTCACGTACCCCCACGTACCCCCTGCATAACATCACTGGCTGTATGTATCTTTACTGGCTGTCTGATCTGATTTGGCCCTAAGTGTGAGTAGGATTGCAACCTACGTTGTAAAGTCCCTTTAAATTCTGTCCCTTATGTCTGGAACAGCAGCTGAGGTGCGTTCAACATCTCTCTGCCTTCCAATCTTTCTTGAAGAACTTGATGAGCTTTGGGAAACTAATAAGCCCCAGAGTTCTTATGCGCAACACAATTATTTAAAGTGTCTGTAACTGCATTTACACAGATTTCGCCTCTGCCCACCCACCATTGTTTTCTTTTTCTTCTGTTGCCTCCCCTGCAACAGAATTCAGATTTGTATGCTGCTCTGGGCAGGGACCTTATTTTATTATTGCTATTATGTTTATGTGACTCTGTAAAGTGCTGTCTTCACTCTGTAAAGTGATGTTTATACATAAACAACAAGGACCCTTTCCAAGGGCTGGTGAAGTACGAAAAGGGCTGGTAGAAAAGGCATCAAACGCTCCTTGAAGTTAGATGAAAAGGCAGAGCTGTGTGTCAGCTTGCGGTAAAACCTGGAGCCTTGACACCAGCACCCCCGCAGCATCGGGAGTTAGTGTCAGGTGGAGACAAAATATGCTAAACCCCTCATCTCTATTTATGACTCGCATAGCAGAGGGCAGACATGTCTTTATAATATACAAACTTTTCCATTCTCGATTGAGATGTGACAGTTGTAGCTTGCCATGTCCTGTATACTAGATTGCATCCTTGTGTTCATTTTATTTTTTCTTAAACCAACGAACAAAAAGCTCTCTGATAGTCCAATCCTAGCCAAATTTCCTGCACTGATACAGCTGCAATGCAGCCCCGAGGTAAGGGAACCAAAGTTCCTGTACCTTGAGGCCTCTGTGACTGCCCCACTACCACAGAATGCAGTGCACATCCTGCTAAAATGGCTGTATCAACACTGGAAAGTTGTGTAGGATTTGGACTGGTATTTGATTAGGTGCTCAAAGTGACGTATAACACACATACACAAAACTTATAACACATATTTGTGGGCAGTGGCATCTCTACAGGGCGTCTCTTACAGGGAGCTCTAAGTTTTGCAAGGAGCCTTACCCTGTCATGTAAATCCCTCCTCTCCCTTGCTGCTATAGCCAGTAAGCAACACCAAGATGTTGCTTTTCTCTGTGAGGATTGGCTAAAACGGTGCAGGAGAAGAGTGATTTCCACTGCAAGGTAAGGCTTCTTGCAAAACTTAGAGCTCTGCCCTCCCTGTAGAGACGCCACTGTTTGTGGGGTGTGGTAGTACCTGGATTCTGCCTTCCTTTGCAGGAGAGATCACGGCAGGTTTCTGATGTCTCTTTGGCAATATTTCAGTGGGGGTTGAAGACTTCTTTTATTTAAACAAGGCTTTAATTGTTGACAGGCTGGCTGGCTGTAGTTTTATATTCTCTTCTTTACATTGGATCCACAGGGCTTGCTATTTTAAATTTTAACTGTTTTAAACATTGTTTTTAACATTGTTTTTAATTGTAAACACTGTGATTTATTGCATTTTTAATGTTGTAAGCCGCCTTGGGTGCCCATGGGGCAGAAAGGAGGGAATAGAAAACAACTAAATAAATAAATACTTGCTTTTAAAATTTTGGTAACTATACAGGTTGACCTTTGGATGGGGGCAGATAACAGAACACTCTTGCAAGCAAAAGTTTATTCTCCAACTGGAAGCTCTGCATCTCAAAGGCTGAATTGGCTCTTGGCTTGCACTCTCTTAGCTTCTGTTCCAGTGCCTGTTTCTCACGGATCAAATCTGCCTGTTCCCTAGAAGCTGTTAGCTTTGTTCTCAGACTGCCCAAGAAGAGGTGGGGTAATGAGTCACCTACAGATTGACTACATCTCAGCTTTTATTAAAAGCACTACATTTCTAGCCCTTTGTGCTATGAAAATAAGCTTGAAAGAGCATGGGCCAAATCTGATCACAGTTCAGAAGCCAGAGGGCTTTGATCCAGATTTATAATGGGTCAGAGGCTGGAGTTTCAATTCCTTGGATTGTAATAAGCATGCAAAATAATAATGGCTGCAAAATAATGTACAGGTATGCCAGCTGGCTTGATTTGCCATTTTTTTTTAGGTTGCAGAATCCAACTTTTCTTAGTGCAAAATCTGAGTTGCGTTGACTCAGAATTTTGATCTTTGTTAAATATGGAGCATTCACAATCTTTACTTATATTAATGCTTACCCTTTCCTTTTTACCCTGTATGTTCAGTACAGCTACGCAGGGGTGTAGAAGGAATTGAGTTTTAATTGGGAAGTTTTTTCAGAGAGCTACCCACATGGCAGCAACAGTGTAACAAAATATAGTGGTTTGCAGTGTGAATAAAAACAAACAACGCAACACCCTGATCAGTGATAACAACACATCTAAAAATTGCTGCCCTATCTTGTATTCTGTTTGGTTTTTTACCACTAAAATTACCAAAATATGCATCAACTAGTCTTACTGTGATGCCTCTTCAATGTAGCAATGTTAGTTTGGACAAACATTTGGTAAACAAGGATGGTGTCACAGTGAGGTTGGGCTCTGGGCAAGGGCCCATTCCTCTCAAAGGTACACCCCTTGGCCTGTACATTTAAAAGCTGTTCACATCAGCAGGTGAAACTTTTTCAAGCCACATCACCTGCTGATGTCTGCAGAGCTGAGCAAGCTGTTGTTAAAAGCACATGAGTAGGGGCCAGTGTGAACTCTGCACGTGCCTGTTTATTTTGGAATCGCTGCTCAAGATTATGCACGCCCAGCAAAATTAGAAGTCTCTATGTGGGGCAGACATCTGGCTGAGTGCAGAATTGGAACGATTAAAAAAATGCTCTCTCTCTCACACATCTGCCCCCCTGCAAAGAACAGCACAGGAAGCATGGGAAGGGAAATATTTATATAAAGCTCTTCTATCCTGCCTTCCCTCTGATGGGTGAGATTAGCAATTTTCAATCTTTTTCATCTCATGGCATACTGGCGAGGCACTAAAATTGTCAAGGCACATCCTCAGTTTTTTACCATTGACGAGGCACACCATTCTGCTGCCGGTGGGGCTCACATCCTCCAATGTCCTTATTAATAAATGACCCCCCCAGACTCCCACGGCACACCTGTGGACTATCCACAGCACACTGGTTGAAAAGTGCTGATTTAGATAGTACAAGGTAGAGAGTGGCTCTTACTGGTCAGAGGAGTATTGAGGGTACTGCAAGGGGAGACAGGCGCTGGTTGCAGCGGGGTGAAAAAGTGGCACATGTTTTGCCCCTCCCTCCCTTGCGTCCAGTATGCTCCAAAGATGCTGGGGTGTGGCTGGGTAGCGCATGGGGCAGTGCAGCAGCACTAGGGGCGCAGTTATGGTGCCCTGCTCCCAGCATGCCATGAGCCAGTTACGGCTGTGTTACTGGTAGCTCCTTATTTGTCGTGTCTAGCTCCCTGTTTTATTGAGAGGTCCGGTCAAAGCGTGAATGAGGGCCTAGGTTTTAAACGCTATGCACCCTCAAATACACTACACAACAAGGAAACTGTGTTCTACGACCTCCTCTAAAAAACAGTCTCATTGAAGAGCGCTTCATAATTGTGATTTTAGCGTGAGGGAATGGGACATGGTGATGGTGCACAAATGGACATTTGAACCAAGATGTTCTTGACAGGATTTTGTAGGGGACATATGATGTGAGGTGATCCAAATCCTATTTTGGATGTTTCAAGCATATTTAAGTTCCAGGATTTCATTTGGGCTTCATCTGTATTTTTAGATCAAATACGGATGAACTAGAAGCCACAGATCAGGGACTAAGATGGGAACCATCTCCAGCCTTTCGGCTTTGTTAACTAATCCACATGAAGCTTCTCTTCCTTGTTCTTCCACTGTGGGAAAGGCAGCAGCTGTCCAAAGCCTGTCATGAAACAGCTGTGAAAAACAGAGCAGCTCTGACAGGCAAAAGAGCTGGCAGCCCTAAAAGAGAAGCAGTATCTGCTTTCCCCCTCCTTTAGTCTTGGCTCAGAATTAAAAGTCTACGATTCTGGGTTATATCCCAGCATCTTCAAGGCCACCTCCTGCTCCCTTTTTGTCCTCACACTTTCAAAGCTGTACAGCCATAGCGTGACTTTGATCCACTTCTGGAACACTATGAGATGTAGAAACTCAAAAGTATCTAGGAAAAAAACGTGGAGCTAAATTCTAGTCAGAAATAAGCACACTGAGAAGTCTAACTCGCCTCCATTTCCCCCCACCCCACTCTTTCCCCCTCAAAGGAAGGTGGGATTGAGTCCTTCAGGGTCTTCCCTCCTCCTTCCACCCCAACCCACTCCTCATAGAACATTTGTTAGACCCAGAAAAATGAGTTCTGTTTTCCTTTCTCCATCCCCATTTCCTTCACTTCTTGCCACAGAGTCTCTGAATTGGTGTTTGTGACTACTGATAAATTTGCTGTGGCAAGATGCACCCATTTAGGCCTGAGAGAAAGCCCTCAGGCATATACTTGGTTATTGTGAAATGTCTGCCAACTATTGCTTCATACCCACAGTCAGAGGGTTAAAAATATTTTTCTCTCTTCAGTTTTTGTGATTAAATTGGAGGCACACTCCACTATTATACCAGTAAAATGAATGTGTGTAAAGTAGATGTTATGAGAACTTTATTCCTGTAGCAAAAATGCAGATTATGCTGAATTTCTAAAAAGTGGGCATGAGGACAGATTTAAATCACTGTATTTGTGGGGAAGGGATACAGAATCTACTCCTAAAATGCTTCCCCACATTTGAAGCCCCAGTGGAAGAAAAATGGTTGGGAGAAGCAGGTGGTGTGTGATCTTCTAGTTTGATTGTTTGGTTTTTAAAACAGGTAATGGAAGGGTTCAGCACCTCCACCCACCCACCCAAATGTTGTGCTTTAAATTTACCTCACATACCTCCATTTCATAGGAATTCAATTTTTAATACAACCATGCCTAATTTTCTCTTAAGAGTAAGAACTACCTGCTCTCAGAGGAGTCCACCTGTTGTGTTTCTGTGTGAGTCCCTGTTCTCCACATGCCATCTCTGTGGCTTGGTAATTCTGTTGTGTCTCTACATAAGGAGCAATTTAATTATTTCATAATATCATTTGTCAAGACACAACAGGGTTATGCAGTCCTAACTGAAACCGTTTGGATGGAGGCAAGACTGGAACTCATTCAGAGATGCAGTGTGCAGTTTCTTTGTGGCTGGGTACTTCGGGCATAGGGTAACCTTTTGTGATTTATTTCATTTATTTGTTTCTTGTGTAGCATATAAGTGCTCAATCCTATCCAACTTTCCAGCACTGAGGTAGCCATGTGTCCTGCCAAAAGCCCCTGATGCAAAGCTCTCCTCCCCAAATGCTATGCCCGCTTAGGCTTCTTAGTTCCCCTGGTATGGACAGTCCTGGCAATATCGGCAAACTACCGGACCCCAGCACCCAGTGTCTTGCCTGCAGGCCACAGGTCTCCTCCTGGAGCTGCTGAGCAGGGGTTCTTTAATGGTTGCCAGTCCTTAGTCCAACAATCCTTAGTCGTTTGTCCAGTCTGTAAAGCCAGTAGATCAGTCCAAGTATCAGTCCGTATGTTAGTTCGCCAAGCCACTCCGATGTGTTTTAGCAACCACCTTCACTCCTTCCTCACCTACAACCCAAACCCATCCTGCCTCCAGGTGCCCCTTATATCTTGTCTGTGAGCTCCTAAGTATCTGCAGCTGTGCAGCCAAACCTCTGCGGTTTCCCTGATGTTGATCCTGCATATACTTAGATCAAGATTCCCTTTCGGCACCACCTTCTGCCTCCTCGAGGGGATCTTCCGTGTTTCCCATAACACCATGCCAGTGAGGCACCTGCTGCATTCTGTGGTTGTAGGGTAGTTACAGAGGCCTCCTCAAGATAAGGGAACATTTATTCTCTTACCTCGGGGCTGCATTGTAGCTGCATCGGCACTGGAAAGTTGGATAGGATTGGGCCCATAGTGTTCTACAGCACAAGGTTTGGGAATAACTATTTTAATCTGTGTAATTGTGAATATGGAATTAGGAGGTGGTAGTTATTTTGGAATAAAAACAATCCAACCACTTCTTTGCCTTGGGAGGTCTCCTGCAGTTCATATGTAAAATTGCCACAATGCCTTTTTGAGAGACTCTTTGTGCCTTTAGTTTAGAGTGTTTCCTGGCCTGCAGAAATGTGATGATACCATGCTTTCCCCAGCATGTTGATAAAGCAGCAGTTGATATCTGCAGGTTACACAGCTGTTAAGGTGCAGAGACTGCGGGCATGTCTACACTTTCAACATACTGATTTGGTAGTAGTTTATTTGTAATGGTTTACAATTTGCAACTTGGCTTACAAAGCAATTTGGGGATTGTAGTTTGGAAAGGGTCCTGGGAATTCTATGTCAAGGTCTCCTAGCCCCTCCTCCATTTCAAAACTACAATTCCTAGTGGGGAGAAGTAGAAGGAATTACAATACTGGACTACCATGCTAGCTTTATATACAGGTAGATGATCCCTTCTCCAGACATCCGAAATCCAGACATCTTTGTCCAAGACTTTTTTCAAAACTTTCTACAGTAAGGTTTTATGCTCATTCTCACGTACAGGCTGCAAGTTCTATTCTCTGCTCTACAGTGTGTGCCGTTGTTGAAAGATGTTAGACTTCAGCAGACACCCAAATGGGTAACAGTGAAAAGAGCAACAGGAAGCATTATATTTATGCAATTATTCTGAAATCAGAAAAAATTGAAATCCAAACACCTTCCCATCCCAAGCTGTCTAGATAAGGGGTAATCATCCTGTAGTATACTATAGAACAGTGGTTCTTAACCTTGTTGGAGGTACTGAACCTTGCAAGTTTCATATGTGCATTCACCGAACCCTTCATAGTTGGAAAAATAAAATGTGTGTTTTTTTCAAATTCAAAACATAAGAGATATATTTTATTAGTGCATAAAATGAACCATGCATCCGTTGCACATAAAATCACTGTGTTCAAAGAACAAAACCAACAAAACATGAATGTCACACAAAAACATAACTCAATGAATATTTACTGCAAATCGATGTGACTTTTGCTGTTGCCTTTTAGAGACAAGTTCAGAAATGCGTGGCTTCACCTTGGCAAGTGCCACTCTCATATCATTTTTGCAACAAAGTCTATTCCTTTTCTTCGTTTTTATGTCTACCATCCTCAAAGGATTGCTCGCAAAGATACGTTGTAACAAACGGTTACCTGCCGGTTCAGTTTAGCCTTCAGAATAGCCTTCAGTTTCTTATGGTGAAACATTGAAAATGCCATAAAAGTATTGTGTGAATGCCAAAAGTATATTAATGCACCTGGCAACCCTGGTGAACGGAATGGACATACGCCTCCGCTGAACCCCTGAGACTGACTCACCGAACCCCTGGGGTTCGATCGAACTCAGGTTAAGAACCACTGCTATAGAACATGCATATCAGGAATAGAACACAGTAGCTACCATTCCTGGTTCATGTGCCTGGTTGTGGTTGCCAAGAAACCAGGCCTGTCGGATCCAGATTCTCCTCTGCTGTTCCCTTAACAAAGAGCTAAGGATTCCTGAGATTTAAGATTTTTTTTAATCCCACCCTTCTGCCCACGCAGGAGCCCCAAGCAGAGCTCACAATTGATGCAAAGTAATTCATAAAACAATCAAGGCATTCATACAAGCATTTCAGGTCCTCCCACTTCTGGTCAGGACTACCCCACTCAACCCAGGAGTCCCCTTCCCCGCTCTACAAAGTCCAGACTCTAGACCACTTGCTAGAGCAACTAAACTGCAGTTCCATCAGGGGGGCTTTTTTTGACCAAGGATTGGGGCTGAGCAGGTGGAATTCACGCAGCCTATTATGGAGACAAGTAGTTTCTTGCTGGCAGTTAGCAGTTAAAGGTAAAGGTTTCCCCACGACCGAATGGTCTAGTCGTGACCGACTGTAGGGGGCGGTGCTCATCTCCGTTTCAAAGCCTGTAGAGCCAGCGTTTTTGTCCGAGGACAAGCTTCCATGGTCATGTGACTGGCATGACTCTACGCCGTAGGGCACGGAACGCCGTTACCTTCCCACCGAAGTGGTCCCTATTTATCTACTTGTACTTAGATGCTTTCGAACTGCTAGGTTGGCAGGAGCTGGGACAAGCAACGGGAGCTCACTCCGTCACGCAGTCTTGAACTCCCAACCTTGCGTTCGAAAGCCCAGCACAGTGGATTAACTCGCTGCGCCACCACGTCCCTTAGTTAGCAGTTAGCAGCCTATTAATACGTTATTATTCATTAATTATATTTATACCCTAATTTTCAGCCAATATTGGCTGGCTCCCAAAGTTTCTTATAATTGCACACTACCATAAGGTACAGTACATAGGTATTTGAGTATGCGTGATGGGTAGAGGAGATACTTGGTGCTCATTGTTTTAATGTCCGCCTGTTTTGAGTTGTCATAACCTGCTTAAATGATTTATTCCTTCAGTGCCTTTTTAATTGAAGCCAATTCCTGAACCTTCAAAACAATTGCAGTCAGTATTCTGACGACTGCAGAGAGATAGTACAGTTTTCTTTTCTTTTCCTGCATGGTGAAATAAGTTTCACCAAAGCCTCCAGCATCTGTTATGACCTGGTGGAACATTGAGAAAATGGTGCTGTCAGTTTCTGGAGATGATGCGGGGTGGGGGGGGGGAGGGAGAGGCATGGAGGTGGATTTAACTAATGGTTGTATTTAACCCCATGCTTAGCAGAGAAGCCAGGAATCTTGCCTGCCTCAGCCTAGTCTGCTACATTCTAAAGCAATCTAATGTTCTCAAACACACTTTATAATAACCCAGCCATAATCACAATGGCAACTTCCATCCTAGGATAGTAGCATTCGCAGATGTCCTGATCCAGATTGGACCCTGGTGGAGTGAAATGCCTTCCTCCACCCCCACCATAGTCCCAATTCTGATTTCTACCCCCACCCCAATTACAAAAACAAACCAAACAAGCGGGGCCAAATACTATTTTTAATGTTGCCTCTACTTTGGCTCCCAAAGACAGTTGTAGATTCTGTCATTTTCATAACCGTTCTAGTCCATGTTAGTGACTGCAAGTGAAGGGAGTCTAATTATTCCAGATTAATCAATCCAGAGTTAACAGGCATCACTATGTATGTTTATGATTGGAAAACACCTCTCTACCAGAGAATTTAGTGTTACTGAAATCTGCATTTTCCCGGCATTGTATGAGTACTAGACACCTACTATCTTCAGGAACTCTGACTTCAGCCCTCCCCAGCTGCCTGATGAATGTTTTTCTTAAGGGCACAGAAATTTGCTAGTTCTGTGCTCTTTAAACTGGCATCCTACGCTTTGTGTGAGCTAACAACCTGTTTCTTTTCTATTTTCTTACAGGGGGATTGGCAAGCAGGGGCTGCAGTGCTTGGGTAAGAACTTCCTTCTGACTTTTCCTCTCTGGGCTGGTTCTCTCTTCAGGATTAGAGCACCCCATGTTGCGAAAGCACAGTAATGTGTACAACCTACAATGAAGCAGCTTCACAAAAGGGAAGGGATTTCAGTTTCATAGAAGAGAAGCTGTGTGGGCTGAAGCCACGTCCCTTGCCCTTTGACCTCAGATAAAATGAGGGGATTGATTACTCAGAAAATAATAACCTGGAGGGGCCACCACCACCCTGGGCCTGCTGTCCCCCCGGAGGCATTCTTAGGGGCAGAGAGACTGCACATCCCCCCCAACCCTCAGAAGGTCTTCCAGAGGCCAAAAATAGTCACTTCTGGTTTTCAGCTGAAAGTGATATTTGCCTTCTAGAAGGCCTCAGAAGACCTTCTGAGGGTCAAGGAGGCCACCCCAGCTGTCAGAAGACCCGCTGGGGGTTGCCCTCTTCCGCTTTAGAAAAAAAAGGAGGAGGGCAGCCCCAGAGCAGAGTGGCGATGGGAGGGCACAATGAGGGCAGGAGGGGACAATTGTGCTGTCCCTCCCAGCTTGCGTCTGGGGAAATTTGTCTGCCTGACCCCCTCCTTTGGGTATTCCACCGTGGCGGTGGAAGCTGCATTAATTTAATTTACAGTATACCTCTCTGTAGCTTTTAAAGACATGAAACATACATTGAGGGTGGGGGGAGGAAGCAGGAAGACTGGGAGCAAGGACTGACTGGAGAGTTGGACGTGGGGATTTTGGGGTTCAAAGCCCCTCTCAGACCAATAACTCATTGGGTTAGCCTGAACCAGTTGCTCTCTCTCAGCTTAGTCTACCTCACAGGGTTGCTGGATCAAAGATGGAGGTGGGGGGGAAGAATCATGTGTTCCTTTCTGGACTCCTTGGAGTAAGATAGCAGGGTATGGCCAACCTGAGATTTGGGACTCTCTGGCTCCTATCAAGGAGGGGAGCTCCATTGTGTGGGGGCTGGGCTGGTTGTTTCTAATTTCCCTAATTCCCTTTTTAATCAGACAGATCCCATATGCGGCCCCTGAACCAGGTTTCATTGTTTCGCTGAACTAGATTCCTTCATCTATTTTAGGGCTGTGAATTCTCTCTCTCATTCTCCTTGTATTTTTATGTACACCTCTCTCTCTCTCTTCCGCTACCTTTATACCTGACACTTCATTCCAAATTTACCTTCATGTTGGCACCTGCATCCAACTTGCTTGCCCTTCCTCCCAAACCCCCAATACTTGCTTGCACACACCATAAAGACAATATATTTAGCACACTGGAATAGACATGCTTTGGCACAGGCACTTATGTGGTAATGCACACTGTGTAGGACATGAGCACAAAGTGACAATCTGCCCCTGTCTCCTGCTTCCAAATTTAGCCTCACCTAGAAAGCCTTGCCTCCAATATCTTATCTGTCTTCCCAGCCTTGATCTACCTACCAGATCCACTTGGACCTGCACCAACAAAATCTTATGTACAAAATGTTATGTAGGATTGGGCTGCCCATATTATGTAACAACTGCCTGGGCTATTCATTGCTGACCTGCGCCCAACAAATCCTGTGCATGATGCATCGCAGTACATACAATTTCCTTACATGGAAAATGATATCTGATGGGAAATTGGGAAATGATCTGATGGGAAATTGTTGCCCATGAAAACACCCTAAATTTTTGGACAAAAAGAGAGGAGCTCAGAAAGTGCACTCAAATGGTTCATGATCTGATCCAATGCAAAAATATATTTCAATACACTTTTGAAGTGTATTGTTTTCTTATTTCTTTGTGCCGGATGAATTGTACTGTGTTGCATGTTGTTTCCCCATCCCACTCCTGTGGACTTTGAGAGAATGCAGCATGCAATCAGAGTCTGCAATCTCCTGTTGTGGTGAGTGAGGGTAGAAGAAATGCTCCTTAACTTTTTCTTCCCTGGCACGTTTTTTCTGCTAAAAAATCCCCCCTAACTGTTTTGTTCTGAAAGGGAAGAGATATAGCGGTTCATATCTTTCCCCGCATAGGGGCAGTGGGGACACCAGGATGAAATAGTGAGGGATACAGATAAGAGGGGGCAAAGCTCATTTCTGGGGACGGTGAGTTTTGTCCCACATGCTGGACTTTTGAAAGGGAAATAATGGCATGTTACACATGAATGGGCTTACACTAAGTGGATCTGTGCAGGAGTCCTGGAGTGAAAAACAGCTTGTGGTTGTGGGGACTTTTTAGCAGAAAAAATGCCAGAGGGGAAAATGCTAGTTTATTTTTTTAAAAAAATTTCTGCCAAAATAAATGCACAACAAAAGGCGCACTACAGTCAGTAAAAACAACTGCAGGAAGGGAAACATATTAAACAATAACAGAATGCAGGCAAACTAGGTAGGCCTTTAAAAGCAATGTCCAGTGCCTTGAACTGAGCCTAGAAGAAGGCTTTTTGGCGTTTGTTTGTTTTGGCAAATAACTCTTCAAGTACCTTTTGCAGGTTCCACTTTGGTGAGTATTGCCACTGCCTCGAAGGGGCAGCTGTGCACAAGAGTGAGTGGCTTGCCCCCACGCCCCCAAGTTGGGGCTTTGCTCTGCACTGTCCCTCCCCAAACCTTGCCCACTGATGCACCCCACCCCACCGCCTTGGCTATTGCCACTTTCATCAGGATCAGGCCAAGTGGGGCAGTTCCTTGTGGCTATATGGTTGTGGGACCACGTTCCACCTGTAAGACTTGAAAGGTTGGATATATCACTGGCCTAGAAGCAAATAGGTTAATGAGCCCTTGTCCTCTACCCTGCGGTCATTGACAAGAGATTGCAGCAGCCTTTGCTGGTGCATTTTATAAAAGATACAAAAAATGTGAAGAAAAACTAACTACACGCAGCTCTGGCGTCATGTGCACTTTATCCTTATCTATACATAGACATCCATGCTCTTAAATAGATCTCATTCATATGCTGTCACAAGCACCAGTGGAAATTTCAAAAGCATATGCAGAACTCACATTTGACGGGAGAGGCACACGCCTAGACATATTCTCTCTCTCTCTCTCTCTCTCTCTCTCTCTCTCTCCCTCCCCACTGGTGTATATAGTACATAGGATTTTCTGTCACACGCATTCAGCCTCATGTAGAAACCCTCTCATAAACCTTTTGTCCTTTGGCATTTCTTCTTGGACACAGAAGCCCTTGTCAAATTTCCTCCTTTGACAAATTGTGATGGCCAAGCTTCTCACCTGTATTGCATATTTACATGCTTATACCTGAAGAGGCATCTACAATATCTCTGCCTTTCACAATCCTGTTCACCTGTACCCAATTTAATATTACAGTTACCCCACTCCTTCCCACAGTCCAATTTCTAGTGGTCCTCCCCAGCAACGGGCAGCTTCTGTGCCTAGGATCTCCCCCCTCCTTCCCCCCCACTTTATTACATTCTGGGAAACACATCCTCGGCAATCTGTGTCCAGACCTGCTGGTTGCTAAGAAACCGCTCTACCGGCTGCCACAGAGATCGCTAAGCAACCCCCCTCCTCACTTGCCAGTTCCATCACCACCTGCCAATCAAATGCTGTCCCATTTCATATTCTGTTTTTCTTCTCCAACTAAGCATCCCTCAAAACAACTGGGACTCCCAGCTTGGGAGGGTCCAATAATTTGTTCTCCCGCCCCATTTTTGTGCTCATCATTCATTAGGCCCCACTTCCATTTTAGTTGACCTGGGAGTTCTGGGTCCCAGCATGCACTGCTGTAACCCATTCAGCAGCAGTCCTGCCTCACCTGCCCCATGTGCTGTAGATCGCATTGTCGTCATCACTCCCTCCCTCCCCCTTATACTCCTTTTGTTCGTGCTGGACTGTGGCACATAGAGGGCCAAAAGGCTTAGTTGGGAAATCTGTTGCTATGGGAACGCAGAGACGGTTACAAAAGTGGCTGAGCATGACATGTGGATTGGGGATAGGGTTGCCAATTGGCCCGCTCTGGTGCCTTCAGTAATTAGCTGGAGATGCTCATTATCGCCTGCAGTTCAAGCAGCTATGAAAGTCCACCAGCCACAGAGGGCATCTCAGACTTTGGCAACTGTAACGGGGGAGGGGGAGATGGATGGAAAGCAGGACTTTTGGGGCACTCTGGGAGAGGAAAGTAGCCAGTGTGCCATCCTTTGTAAGGGAGGAGGAAAGGGGTCGAAAAGCAGGGTGACTCTGAGAGCCGGGACTCCTGGGTTAAGTCTGTGTGGGTGCCTGAGCAGCATCTTCCCTGCCCCCTTCCTCCGACTCGGTCCGATCCCTTCCCCTGCTGTGCTGGGTACTTGTGGATTCGTCCCCCGCCTGTTGCCATGGAGACCCATCTTCCAAATCTCAGGCCTGAAGAGGCTGATGGCTGGAGAGAAAGAAGGGAGGGAAAGGGGGGAGCAAAGTTTACCCTGCACCTGCACCCCAGGGTCTCCCTTCCCTAGAAATCCCACTCCAAGGGTTCCTTCTGTTTGGGGTTTTTAGAAGACCTCTGCCACTTAGACATATATTGGGAACACAGGTCCATAATTAAGACTAATTAACACATACTGGTTACCACCCTGTTAGCACCATTTAGTCATCCTGGTGTACTCGTATTTAGGTGGTAAAAGGGTGGAATTTCTTTCTCTTTCAGAGCAGGATTTTGTGTGGTGTGTGTGTGTGAAGATGGGACTCTAATCTGCTGTAGGGATTGTTTTGTGTTTGCAGAAACCAGGAGATGATAGTTTCTCCACAGCACTTCACTTGGAGTACAAGCAAGGCCAAACCAGTCCATGAGGCCAACTGAGGCAATCACCTGCCCTCCTCTAACCACCCACTCACCTCCACGGCCCCTTGTCCTCCCATTTCTTAGACTACAAAAGGAAGAGCAGGATGGAGCAGAAGAGGAAGTATAGAGGAGAGTAGTCACTCTAGCCCACCACTCTTCTCTCCTCCCCACTTCCTCTTCCAATCCATTCTGCATTTCCCTTTCCAGTCCTGACAGTGGGAGGAGCAGAGGCTACTGGATCAAGAGGTGAGGGCAGCATTCTGCACTCCCCCTCCAATGCTAGGAGGTCTGGGCAGTGGTGGTGGGGGCAGCCTGCAGATGTGGCCAGAGACAACTGCCAGTTTTTTTAGTATTAAAGAGCTCCAGAGATTTTGGTTCTGAGCATCAAACTGACATTAGCTTCGCGCTATTAAAGATTAACGATTATTTCTCCTTTTGTTTTGTTCTGTTTGTTCACTCCTTTTACTCCTCATTCTTCGCTTCCTCCTCTGCTGGTTCCCTTCCCATATTTGGTTTGCAACTCAACCTCCATCTTGCTCTTTTTCAACCAATTCTTTTCTCGTCCCCTTCTCTGCTCTGTCCCCTTTCTCAGTTTGCAGCTTTGTGGTGCACAAGAGATGTCATGAATTTGTCACCTTTGAGTGCCCAGGAGCTGGGAAAGGACCCCAAACAGATGTAAGTGACTCTTTTCACCCCAGAGCTCCTGGCTTCTTGGAGGTGGGTGGGTGGGGAGGCATGGGGTTCTAGAGAGTAGAACATTATTGGGAAGGCTTAGGAGTCAGAACTTCAGGACTCACCACAACAACTCCAGGTGAGTGTCCCGGTTTCCTTGCTATTTATACTGCTGCTGACAGAGGGAGCAAATATCTTCATGTTCTGACACTGTCCCAGTTCTCCATAGATGTCCTTGGCCTGGAATCCAAGGGAATGCCTGAGAATGGAAGAGAGAATTCAACTTCTCTGCTCCCCTCCTCCATTTATACACCAGAGCAGAGGAACCTTGCTGGATCAGACCAAAAGTCCATCTAGTGCGGCTTCCATTTCTCACAATAGGCAGTCAGATACTTCAGTTGCTGGAGAGCGAAGCACAGGAGGGCTTTTGCCATTCTGCCTCTATGGTTGTGACTTCCCAGGGGGGCTTGGTTGACCTCTACTCTATGAGAGGCATGGTCTGACTCTGTACAAGGCTGCTTTCTAGATTGAAGTCGGAAAGTATGCACATTTAATTGATGCATGCTCTCATATATGGCTTCCTGGTAGGAAATGTGTATCGTGCACCCCCTTCTAACATGTACCCACTTTTATGTACAATCTAAGAGCACTCACTCAAAAATGTGCCTTTCACTCGTGTGCTAATCGTAGGGCCGCATTCAGGATTATGCTTTTGCTTTTCACAAGCATTTTAATTTCTGTGTGTTTTCACGTTCAGCCACTAAAATACAGAGTAAGAGTGTTTAGAATTGCTGAATACAAGTATAACACAGAGGTTTCCGAAGGGGAGTGGTTGTGTGAGAGGGAGCTGGACGCAGGACCAATGTGTTTTTCTGCACGTATAGTGAGTAATGCCTAGGGTGGATCCATCCTCACTGATGATGGGCTACTGTGGATTTCCCATTTTGCAGGATCCCCGGAGCAAGCATAAGTTTAAAATTCATAGCTACAGCAGTCCCACCTTCTGCGATCACTGTGGCTCACTCCTCTATGGTCTGGTGCACCAGGGGATGAAATGCACCTGTGAGTAACAATGCTCCCTTTCCTACCCCTGTTTTGTGGTATTTTGCAGCTGATATGTACTGTTGCCTAAGGTCATTTGGTTCTTGCCGACTCACTCACTCACCCCTGTTACCTTCTGTAGGCTGTGAGATGAACGTGCACAAACGCTGCGTCCATTGTGTGCCTAGCCTGTGTGGTGTGGACCACACTGAACGCCGGGGACGCCTGCAGCTTCACATCGAGACATTTGGGAGTGATGAGATTCGTGTAACAGGTAAGGGTGGGGAAAGGTACTATAAAACCCAGCTTCTCCCCTGTGAACCTATCAGTTCATTTACATCTTAACCTGGTGCCCTACTTTGGGCACTCCTGTGTTGGAGGTTAGGTGGGTGATATCCAGGAGTAGAGCCCTCTTTGTGGTAGCACCTCAGATGTGGAATGCCTTCACCATAAATATTCAGTTCTAGACAGTACAGTACATGAAAATGCCTAGGCCAGCAGTTCTCAAATTTTCTGGGAGCGGTTCATGAACCACTGTAAGTGCTTGTGGGGGAGGGGCAGTAATGGCATCTAAATGATTTAGCAACAGGTACTCACTTTTGATTGGCACTTGTGTCGGGGCCCGCCCACCGGAAGTGAGGTCATAGCCAGAACCCAGGAACCGCCCCCAGAAACTGCCGTGCCTCCTTGGTAGGCTGCACGGTGGCCCGGGAGAAGGCCAGGGAGTCCCGGGCCTTCCCCAGGGCCGCTGCGCGGGCTACCGATTCCCCCCCTCAAGGAACTGCCGCGCCTCCTCGGGAGGGAGCCCCAGGCAGCCTACCTGCTCACACTGCTGCTGCCGTCGGTCTCCCTCGCTCTGCTGCCTGCCTGCCTGCCTGCTTGGCAACTTGGCAATGTGCAGGCAACTCAAACGTGCAGGCAATTCAAACGTTGCAGGGGGCGGAGCGGAGCGCCGACAGAGTCGATGAGTGGGCGGGCAAATGGGCGGGGCCAGCCCTAATCCTAGGAACGGGTACTTGCGTACCCCCGGGCTCCCCAACCCTCCTGGACGCTGGGGCAGGCACTGGTAAGTCCCCTCCCCACTCCCAAAACGTGGCCAGAAGTGACGCGATTGTAGTGATAGTGTCACTGCAGTTTCCCTGCCCTGCCCCTTAAGGGGAAACAGGGAGGGCTCTTCAGTCTGAAAACCACTGGCCTAGGCCATTGGCAAGCTAGACGTGACTTCCATCCCAGCTTGCAGCTTTTCTGTTCCATATGGCTTCCCTCATGCATTCAAAATGTGTGTATGTAAGAGGAAGTGTGTGTGTGTGTGTGTGTGTGTGTGTGTGTTCGTTCCATGGGTAATGGCAGTGATAAAGAAGCAAAGCAGATGAAGATCCCTGCAAGATCAGGCCAGAGTTCATTTAGTCCAGCCCCCTTCGATGGACAAGCAGGTGCCTCTAAGAAATCCACAAGCCGTGGAAGAAAGCAGCGTCTCCTCACTGTACCCAATCCCCACAACTGGCATTCAGGGGTACAAAGCCTTGAAACATGGGTGGTTCCAATTAATTTTAACTACTTAATAGCTCTGGTTAGCCCTGTGTCCACTTCCATAGATTTGCTTGATTCCTCTTTTAAAGCCATCTTAGCTTGTAGCCATCATAGCTTCTTGTGATTGCAGAATCCATAATTAAACATTTTGTGAAGAAGTACTTATTTTTATCTGACCTGTATCTGCTGCTGATTAACTTGGAGAGTTTGGCAGGGCAAATTGTGAGACAATGACTGGGGGAAGGAAAGGGTTAAGTGTGTCCTTTCCCCCCTCCCCCACGCCTTCTTTCCTCCAAATGTCCAGCTCCCAAGGCTGTTCTTCTGTTTGTGCGTCCTCTTGTCCAGCTGGGACACACATAGCCCAGACTATACAGTCCAGAATCCAGTTTTATTTCTGCTTCACGTTCTCTGTACTGTATAATTTATTCTGTGTTGCTAGTCACAAGGAACGCTGTCAACGGCAGTGAAGCCGCTGGAGCCCAGCTCAGCCTCCTATCCTGGTTCTTGAGATTTCAGCAAACATTATTCTTGTATACTTCCAGGAAAAAAAAAAAAACATCATCAGATGAGCTTAGGGGCCATCTCAGAATTATTTATCCTGTATAACAGCTCTGAAATGCAGTGTTTCATGTAGCCAAGCATGGGCTGTATTTTCAAGCCCAAGCTTTGGTTTGAGCTAGCTGCTCTCTGTTCCTGGGGTTCCGGAAGTGATGGGGAAGGGCTTTAGAGTCAGAAAGCTGATTCCAGTTAGGACATTCTGGTCACCTGATTCTGCAGGTTTCCCAGATGGGGTGTTATTGTGAGATGTAGTGTCAGGGATTTTCACAGAGTGCCCTGTCTCCCCCTAGTCCTGATCCCTTTTATTTTCATCAGATTTCGTCTCTGGTAGCTAACGGGTCCTGTCAGATGATATCTCAGAATATAGTGAATATAGTGAACCTATGTCATTTTCCAGTGGTATGGAACCAGAATTGGTTGGCTTTTTCTTTCCCTGTCTCCAAACGCAAGCAGGAACTGAGTAAATGTTGCCGATGTATGCATCGTTGCTTGATTTGCATAGTTTATGCAAATTTGCCTTGACATGCACAGGTCAGAGGATTCTGCTCAGAATCTAGGTCTGCCACGCTGCAGAATCTTTCTTTTGTCTTCGTTTGAGTGCAAACATTATGCAACCCCACACATTAATTTGGCACCTAATACATACACTTCTTTCGCTGCATTTTCTATTCTTCCATCACGATCTGAGAATTCTTTTAGCAAACCAAGCAGACAGATGATGGGGCTGGAACAAAGGAGGCTGCCCCTGGGCTCTGCAGAAGGGAAGACCGTCTGGTGGAGTGGAGTTGGGTAGCGAGCGACTAGGGAGCAGGCGGGCCTGGCTCTGCCTTGGTGGAAAGTGGGATGGAATGAGAGGCTGGGAGCTAGAACGCCTGGGTTCTATTCCGAGCTGCAGAACTTGACATCCCCTGCCTCTGCCTTTTCACACCTTCCCCTGCACACTTTCTCACTCCCTTTCTCCCTCCTGCAACCAGCACGTAGGTGGTGACAAGAAAGCCATCACCGCTACTGCTGCTGCTTCTTGACATGAAGGGATTTCCTCACCCACCCTCTACTATCTTCTACTATTTTCCCACACGCACGAGGGTGGCAGTAATTGCTGCTGAAGCAGCTTTCACGGCCAACAGCAGGTGGTCTGGAATAGATGCCAAGAGAACCTCCCCCCAACCCACTGGGAGAACTCAGGAGGTCTGTCTTCCCACCTACTCTCGCTCTCCTCCCGTACTTACTCTGCTGGAAGCTAATTCCATGTCTCCCCGCTCCCTCTCTTCTGTTGCCAGTTGGTGAGGCGCTTAACTTGATCCCGATGGATCCCAATGGTCTCTCTGATCCCTACGTGAAACTCAAGCTGATCCCTGATCCCAAGAACCTAACAAAGCAGAAGACCCGGACGGTGAGATCCACCCTCAACCCAGTGTGGAACGAAACCTTCATTTTGTAAGTTCTCAGGTGTATGTAAAGATCTTGGCTCAGTCTCCTTTTTGAGGGGTCCTGGAGTTGAATGTGGAAAAGGGCCACCTTCCTTCTCACTGCAGCTGACGGGCCCAGCGCTGTCCAACTTTCCAGTGCTGTTGCAGCCATGCCAATGGGGTATGTGTTGCATCCTGCATTGGGGGAGCAGGCACAGATGCCTTCTCAAGGTTCCCTTACCTTGAAACTGTATTGCCCTTACCTCGAAGCTGGAAAATTGGTTAGGATTGTGCCCTGTTTCAGGGTCACTCTTTTCCCAGCTGGAATAAAAATCCTGGACATGCATTATAATTTTGCAAAATCCAGCTACGATTAACATTAGGATTTAATATAAAGATTCTATGCCTGAAAAATGGCAAAACCATGCTTTTGGTTTTACTTGTAAGCTGCACCTCCTGCCCACAGGGTTCAGGCTGTAAGTCTGGGTGGTCTGCTTCGATGTGTGGGCGAGGAGAACAGGAGTTAATGGGTTATATTGTGATGACATTTGCTGTCCCAACAGTGAATCAAAAAGAGCATATGCTTCCATTGAAGTCAGTAGCCCAATCAATGGAGCACAGAGCCAAGTAAAAGTACTGTACTAAGCCTTACCCCTGCTCCTGGGGATGCACTTATCAGCATTACTGCCTTGGAAGGAAAAGTATCTCATCATTCAAGCACTGAAAATGTGGACCATATATTACAATAAGAACATACTTTCCCATTGTGTGTTTGTTCCCCTCCCCCCAACAATAGCAGCTATGGAGGGACCTGATCTGGATTAAGACCACATCTTGAGGAAGGCATTAGCCACCTGCTCCCACCAGGGTCCCAAGCACCCTCAACTGCTGTTTGGCACAACCACCACCTGGGGAGGGAGTTGATTTAGACTGGGACCATGGTAGGGGCAAGGAGTTCAGAGTTCCCCCCTCCCACTGTAGTCCAAACTTGGATCAGGTCCTCTGTGGCTGCTGTTGGGGTGGGAAACGCATGCCTGCCCTGTTGAATAAGACCAAAAGCCCATCTGCTCCAGCATCCATCTTCTCATGGTAGCCAACCAGATGCCTTCAAGATGCCCACAAGCACAATCTGAAGGCCCTCTCCCATTGCTGCTCCCTCTCACTATTGGTTTTCAGAGGGATCATAGAGTTGGAAGGGACCTACTAGATGGCCTTATCTAGTCCAACCCCATGCCTATAGCAGGAAATCCTCCTAGAGCATCTCCAGAAGTTGCCTGTCAAGCCTCTGCTTGAAGGTCTCCAGTGATGGAGAATCACCATCTCCCTTGGCAAAGTGCCTTTAACGTCAATAAATTCTTCCTGATGCTACCTCTCAACAAGGAAGTTCAATTTAATCATGATGCCTAATAGCCATTGATAGACCTTTGACCCCCAATCTCTTTTCTACACTTCTCCCCTTGCCCCCAGCACTCTTCAGCCCGGCGACATGGAGCGACGTCTGTCCATTGAGGTGTGGGACTGGGATCGGACAACCCGCAATGACTTCATGGGAGCCATGTCCTTTGGAGTCTCTGAACTTTTCAAGGGCCCTGTGGAAGGCTGGTAAGGGGACATTTGAGAAGCAGAAACAAAGATGGAAGAGGATGATGATGGGGCAGCTCAGGGAACCACCGGTGGCTCATTTTCTCTCTCTTTCCCCGTCCGTCTTTGCGTCTCTTTGGGTTTTTATCTGTTTGCCTTGATGGATCTCTCTCTCCGTCTATCCCCATCCTCATCTGTGACCTCCTCAAACATCTCTCCTTTTTTTCATTCATTCTGCTCCTTCTTTACTGTCTCCTTCTGCTTTCCTCTGCTGTCTTCCCAACCCTCTCCCCGTCTCTGTTCCTCTTCTTATTTCTCTCCCTTCTTCTCTTTGCCCAATGTCCCTGTCTGTGTGGCTGTCCCAGGTACAAATTGCTCAATCAGGAGGAGGGCGAATATTATAGTGTCCCCGTGGCCGATGCAGAAAACTGTGGGCTGCTGCAGAAATTTGAGGTAACCCTGTGGCTGTCCCTGATACCACCTGGACCTGCACTCCCCACCTCACACAGTGATGTCATCCGAGCACGCCAACTACCGGAACGCTCGGATGATTGACAGCCCTCCGCCCCTATGGCGGACGGCTGCCACGCCCCTCCCAAGCCTCACTGCGCTGGAATAGCTCCATTTTAGAGTGATTCCGGACGCAAGGGAGGGCGGGCGGGCCCAGCAGCAGCTCGCCCGTCCTCCGACGCAGCGGCACGGCCCGGGACCTCCGCGGAACTAGCGGAACGGAGTACCGGGCCGTTCCGCCTGAATGACGCCTCTGACCTCACACCATATGCAGCCCAAACACAAAGAGCACACAATTCCACAGTTAGGAGTGCTGTTGTGATCCGGGGAGCGAGGGTGGCGGGAATAAGGAGGCATCACTTGTTTTCTCTTAGAACTTGAAGGGAGGGTGAGCTGATGGTCAGACTGATAGCTGGCCATGAATTTGAGAGGATATTTCCAACCAGGAGATAGGATGGGTTAGGGATTACTTGTGCATTTGTCTCAGACTTGGTATTTTTGGCTTTCAGGCTTGCAACTTTCCCCTGGAACTCTACGAGGTACCCATTATTTCTTCTTGCTTTTTTCCACCTTTTCCCTAGTGGAACGGGATGAGGTGGAGGCAAGCCCATTTTTAGTGTGGTACGGGTGGGAATTGCCCTGGTCTAACACATGAAGGGGGCCACATCAGCGTCAACAAACTCTACACTTCAACTGAGAAGGAAGGAGGATCTCAATGAACATTCAGCCCTCAGACTTACTGGAGTCTTCAAAAATCCGTTAGGTGCTTGCCCCTTATTGCTTTTAAAAATAAAATTTTCCCAAGCTGGCTTACAAATTACAATAATAATAATGATCTAAGGATTTCTACAGTCAGGCCAATGGTCTGTCACACCAACAGTGACCAACCAGATGCTCATGAGATGTTCATAAGTATATATGGAGAAAGCCATCCCCTGCTGTTTGATTGTTCCCAGCTTCTGGCATTCAGAGGTAAAGCTGGTTACATTAGTAATTTCCTGCAACCAGTAGTAGCTTCGGGGAAGCATTTTATTGCATTTTATGTCGGGGGGGGGCAAAATATTAATACCACCCACTTCCTCCATGCTGAGGTCCCAGTCTAGAATTCTGGTCTATCCCTGTGACTCCTTTTTGAAGGAATCTAGTTTGAACCTCGTATGTGACTATTCTCAGGTACAATGTACCTGAGTAGAGTGGGAATGGGCATGGCCTCTTCCTTGGTTCAGTGCTTGTTTTCAGCAGAGTCTATTGTATGCTTGCCTTCCCACAGATTGTCTAGAGACTCTGCTTTAATGTGTTTATGAGAAATGCCTCTGCACATGTTTCCCAAACCCTCTCTCCTTTCTGGGAATTTTGGGACATGCACAGAGCATTTAAAAAAAACCTTTGCAACTCGCCAGAGTCCATTCCAGTAACACTATGAAAGGGGTGCGTATGTCAAGGGTAGGCCAGCATGCTGCTGTGGTGTCACAGTTGCAGCAGAATTTGTGGTGGCACACATCTGTCTTCACCTATGTTTCCTCCTCTCATTCCGCCATGTGCCCTGCAGAAAGTTCGCCATGGCCCTATCCCGTCTCCGTCCCCCAGCCCAACGGACACCAAGCGCGGAGGATTCTTTGGCACCAACCGCTTCCACATCTCCGACTTCAACTTTCTCATGGTGCTGGGCAAAGGCAGTTTTGGCAAGGTGAGGCTGCTGTAAGGCTATGAGGGATAGGCATGGGGGTGTATGTGTGCTCTAGGGTTGCAGTTCCTTGCACAGAGGCATATGCTTCGAGAGTGCACTCACAGTTGAAGGTGTAGCATGAGCAGAACAATAATTGGCATGTGAGGTTGAATATGAGGCCCCTGCGGTACTGCCCCAGCATTCAGTGAAAAATACCCAATATTTATTATTTATTTAAGGTATTTTTATACCACCTTTTTCAAGATTTCTCAAGGCACAAGGTGGTTTACAATTGACAGGCTGTTCATTAAATTATTGTTCTATGTACAATTCACAGAACCCTCCATTCCTCCAGATGTTTCCTTTGTCAGTGTGTGGTCATCATCCTGGCTGCACCTTTGCACCTTCCGAGCCTTTGCAGGCAGCCGCAGATCACACCTTGGCCGGCACTCAAGATTTTATCTGTCTCTTGTCAGCTGACCTCCTCCACATTCCACACTCCTCACATTCCACTGCGAGCTCAGTGACTTGTCAGTGAATTCTGGTCTCCCATCCAAGGCCAATCCAAGGCTGATCCTGCTTAGCATCTTCAGGCAGGGCAGCAGCTCAACCTCCAGATCACTCCTCCTCCTCCACACCTCCTAATATATCACAATCATATCACCCTTTCACTCATTTAAAAACTCTTGCCTGGTTTGGATGAGATGAGAGTCTTGTCTAATAGATTGTGGGGAGGGCAGAAGAGTAAATCCGGCATCGGCACACATCTGTCAGGGTGCACTGCTGATGTTTTCCCTCTGGCTCTGCAGAAGGATTGGATGTGGCTGAGATTTTCTGGTGTTGTTCTCTGACATTGTGGGTTGAAAATGGGGGCTGCCAGCTTGGCTTGCCACCAAGGGAAGCAAAAAAGATTTCCTTCCCTGCAACCTGGGTAAAGCCCTGCTGTAAACCTTGGGGGGCCCACTGGAGGGCTGCTTCTGCAGCCCCCCCCCTCAAAATCTGGAGCTGGCTCTGCAGAGGAGCCAGGGTTCCTGAGTCTCCTTGTTGTGGCTGCTGGGGTGGCCCTAGCAAGGCTTCAAGTCTTTGAGGTTCTCTCTCTTCAGGTGATGCTGGCGGAGCGCCGTGGAACAGATGAGCTGTATGCCATCAAGATCTTGAAGAAAGATGTGATCATCCAAGACGACGATGTTGAGTGCACTATGGTGGAAAAGCGGGTTTTAGCCATGGGGGAGCGTCCACATTTCCTAACCCAGCTACACTCCACTTTCCAAACTGCGGTAATCCCCTTGGTGACCTAGTAGGGGCTGCCCACTTGATTTAAGAAAGTCTTTGTTGCTTAATCATGCAAGTTTATTTAGCAGTTCCCTTCTAAGGAGGGGATGCAGTTTAATGCTATATATATGATACAGATTGCGTATCCCTTATCTTGACTGCTTGGGACGGGAATGTGTCTGGATTTTGGCATAATTACATAAATATAATGAGAAATGCTTTCATTTGCTTTTTTTCACTGTGACCCGTTTGGGTGTCTGCTGGCCTCTTCGAGATTTTTCAGCAGTGTCTGTACAAACACACAGCACAGAACAGAGAATAGAACTTACAGCCTGTACGTGGGAATGAGCACAAGACCTTCTGGTCTTTAAAAGACTTGGATAAAAATGTTTAGATTTTGGAATAGTCTGGATTTCAGATCTACCTGTACATTATTTATAAATCTGCTGCCCTATTGGGGCATTTGTATATCAAAATGTTTGTACAGGCATGCCCCAGTTTCCACTGATATGGTATCCACAGTTTCAGTTTCCCACAGATACCAAGGATACTGGGACACGTACTAAAAAGATAGGAAGCATTAAACAAATCTCTCTCTCTCTCTTTTTTTTTTTTAACCTCTCCAAGGATCGGCTCTATTTTGTTATGGAATACGTCAATGGAGGAGACCTCATGTATCACATCCAGCAGGTTGGGAAATTCAAGGAACCTCATGCTATGTACGTGAGTCTCTTTGAGTGCTTGATCTCTGTGCCCCTGTACAGTATATAAATGGTCTCCTCAACCCAGGAACGGTTCCATGATCTAAGGACTTACATCAGTCCAGGCCTTAAGAGCAGGACCTGTTCAGAAAGGTCCCCAAATCATTTGTTAATTCTCCAAGGCTTGCAAAGGGGCTAGGGTTAACACCATCAAAGTTCTTGCAGTGCGCAGAATACCTAAGGAGGTCAAAGGCACCTTGGAGACAATTCGTACTTTGCTTGTCCTGCAACTTTCAGGTTAGGAGGGCACTGGGGGCTCCCAATGTTCTGGGATGTGCTTAAGGCCACAGTCCTAACCAGCTTTCCAGCCCCGGGCAAGGGCAATGCAGTTCCGAAGTAAGAGCACAAACACTCCCTTACCTTAAGGAACTTTCCATGACTACTAATCCACTGCAGGATGCAGAACATGCCCCGTTGGCACAGCTATGTCAGTGTTGGAATGTTGCTTAGGATTGCACCCTAAAGGGGACATTTTCTGACATGTTCTTAAATGCAGGTGTGCACAGCGTGGGTGGGAATGGGTCAGAAAAACTTAGTTCCTAGTAATGTGTCTCAATTGTGGAATATTTTCCTGGTGCATGCTGCAGGAAGCCAATGTATCTAACATTCAAAGCAGCTTTTGGGGCCACCACAAAGATTCCTCTGATGATGGTATTAGTGAGATGCCACTTTCTCTTCCCTGGTCTTTTCAATTACAGGTTTTATGCTGCAGAAATTGCCATTGGCCTGTTCTTTTTGCACAATAAAGGAATTATTTATAGGTGAGTCTATTCTCTCCCCTATACCTGCCTTCCTGCACTTTAGTTCTCAGTCCCTCCAGCCTCACTGCAAATTTCCCAGAGAATCCAGAATGTTGGGTTCGACCCCCCCCCTTTCTCTTTCCCTCTTTCCTTCATCCAATTCTTTGTACCACTAATAACACGTTGCCTTTCCAATATCAAGCTCAGAACTTCGTAGCCCAGATTCTGTTCTCAAGTTGTCCTCTTGAACCACATAAATTTAGCTGCAATCTGGTGCCCTCTAGTGGGGTCACAGTAGGTTGGCAGATAGTTCACTGTGTCTTTCCTGCCCAGGGATTTGAAACTGGATAACGTAATGTTGGACGCAGATGGTCACATTAAGATCACAGATTTTGGAATGTGTAAAGAAGACATATTTCCTGGTGTCACCACCCGGACTTTTTGTGGAACACCTGACTACATTGCTCCTGAGGTACAGAACTAGTTGTCTGCTTCCATTGCGCACAACAACTACCTATTGTTCCTTCCATAAAATACAGTGTACAGGGCTTTTTGTTTGCTTTCATCAAAATTCATTTTCTTTTCTTTTTTTAAAGAATTTTTTATTTTATATATAGATACGGGTAGGGTAATAGGAAAAACATAGGGAAGGGATACAGTGGTCAACACAAAAGGTACACGTTGATTGCGGCATAATCATCTCCTCTTAATTACTGTTTGTGTACAATCTAATTCTTCATTTATCGTCTTAGAAATTATGTATACAAGTCTTAATTACTTGTATTCCTTTCTTATTTACAATTTTTTTCCCTCTACAACCTAAGTCTTCTATACCACATACATTAACATCTAATTTTTTTTTCTTTTTACAATTTCGTTTATTTTTTTCTATTAACTGTTCAACATTTGGAATCTCCTCATTTTTCCATTTTTGTGCATACAATAATCTTGCTGCTGTATTTACATGTACAATAAGATTTTTTCCCCTTTATCTTGAATATTACCCATCATATTAAGTAAAAATAACTCTGGTCTGACTGGTATCACACATTTCAACATTTCTTGTAACATAGTATGTACTAACTGCCAATTTTTTTTCTCCTTCTCACATGTCCACCACATATGATAAAATGTCCCTTCTTTATCTTTACATTTCCAACATTTGTTTGAGCTACCTGGATACCTTTTTGCTAATTTCTCAGGTGCTAAATAACATCTATAAAACATCTTGTAAAGGTTTTCTTTCAGATTTGTTGCTTTCATTAACATCTGGCCACATCCAGATTAGATTATTAGACATCCAGATTAGATTATTGCAATGCGCTCTACGTGGAGCTGCTTTTGAAGACGGTCCGGAAATTACAACTACTACAGAACGCGGCGGCTCGGGTGGTCGCTGGGGCACATCGGTTTGACTCTGTCGAGCCGTTGCTTCGGCAGCTACACTGGCTGCCGGTTCTGTTCCGGGCCCAATTCAAGGTGCTAGTTTTGACTTTTAAAGCCCTTTACGGCTCGGGTCCGGGGTATTTGAGGGACCGCCTCCTTTCATATAATCCTACCCGTACTCTTGGATCATCTGGGGGGGCCCTTTTGACTGTGCCGCCACCAGGAGAAGTGAGAGGGGTGGCGGCCAGGAAGAGGGCCTTCTTGGTGGTGGCCCCCCCAACTTTGGAATACCCTCCCCTTAGAATTGAGAACTGCTCCCTCTTTGGTAACATTTCGGCGGGGGCTGAAGACCTTTTTATTTCAAAAAGCTTTTAACTGTTGACAGGCTGGCTGGCTGGTTCACTTTTATATTTTATACCTTATGATCCACAGGGCTTGTTGTTTTTAAATTTTATTGCTTTGTTTTAATTTTGTTTTATTGTATTGTTTTAATATTGTTTTTAAATTGTTTTTTGTGTTGAATTTTATATTGTAATGCCGCCTTGGGTGCCTTTGGGCAAAAAGGCGGGATAGAAATCTAATAAATAATAATAATAAATTAATCTGATATTTATTACCCAGATCTTTTCCCATTCATCAATTTCTATATTATATCCAAAATTCCTATCCCACTGCACCATTACATCTTTTACTGTTTCATCCTCCATTTTCAAAAGGAATTCATACATCTTTTTCACATATTTATCTTTCTCATTTAGTAGTAATTTACTCCTCATAAAAAGTAAAAGTCCATCTCCTCATAAAAACCTGTTTTTTCATCTTTCTTTGATCTGTTCTTCTATTCAAAGGTTCAAAGAATCTATTCTTGATTTGGGCTTTTGCATCAAAATTCATTTATATTAAGGCTCTGTGGGGTAAACAAGAAACAAGTACAAGAGGCACTTTTTCAAGTGGTTTAGCAGGGGGAGAGTAATTGTCCCTATTCATCACCGTACAGTGTCTTTACTAGTGGCTATTGCTGGTGGTGTTCTGCATTTATTTTTTTAGATTGTGAGCCCTTTTGGGACAGGGAGCCATTTAACATTATTTTTTGCTTGTAAACCGCTTTGTGGACTTTGTGTTGAAAAGCGGTATATAAATACTATTGATTGATTATGCAGATCTCCCCAGCCTAGCATATACCTGGTATTGAAAGTTCACTCCCCAGCCCCCAGGCATTTCTTGTTTATCCCACAGAGCCTTGGGGTTGAATTGAGATATTGAATGAAGACAGTACCCTGGCATTCAGCTCTCCAATCTAATCTTTCCTTTCCTTAGATTATTGCCTACCAGCCATATGGAAAGTCCGTGGATTGGTGGTCATTTGGTGTCCTTCTGTATGAAATGTTAGCTGGGCAGGTGAGTGTGCTCAAGCAGAACTTTTTCATTTGACAGAAAGGCAATTCTTTAACTTCAACAACTTTAATTCAACAACTTCCAGGTTATTGTGTGTTTCAGAGTCACACCACGGGGGAGACGTGAGACCCTTTTTATATAGGACCCTGGAAGTGTGGAAAGTGGAGCTGTGATTCTTGTGCATACTTGTGCAATCCATACTGGAGTTGTTCTCTTCCTCCTTTGGCTGAAACCTGGAGGTGTGGAAGCAGGAAGCACAAGTAGCTCATGTTTTTTTCCTATTGCAGCTTTCACTACCCTTGTGAAACAGTTCAGAGTAGCTGGGCCCAAGATTCCACAATGAAAAGTATTTCATGGACTGAATTCCACCCACAGTCTGGCTTCTGAAGACAACTAAACAGGGAGAGGAATATCTAACGCTTCTTCTCCCTGTTCTCTCTGCCCGCAGCCACCATTTGATGGGGAGGATGAAGATGAACTCTTCCAATCTATCATGGAGCACACAGTGTCCTATCCCAAGTCTCTTTCACGAGAGGCCGTCTCTATCTGCAAGGGGGTGAGTCCTGGATCAGAATTGGCATCTTCCCAAGGGGAGCAGCTCTATTCCCACTCCCTCTGGCTGTGCTGAAGGCCAAAGCTGATGTTACAAGACAAACTTGGGGATCACCTTTCACTCCTTGAGTTCCTTGTTGCTCTAATATTATTATTGGTGGTGGTGGTGGAGGGGGGGAATTGTCAGGGATGCTTAACCTTTCCTCCATGAAGTGATTCTTTCCTGCAAATGCCTCCCTCCAACACCAGCTATTTTTAATTGACTTCTTCCTAGCTGGGTTCTAAAACTGGAAGTAACCTTGGATAAAGGGAAATACACAATTGGAGGGGGAAACATTTGCAGGGGAGAATCGGCAGAAGTAGAAGAAGGGGTTAAGAGCACCCCACCCTCTCGACAATCAAAGGCTGCCTGCCCACATTGCCCTGAGCCAGGGAGCCTTCGATTGGAGCCCGTGTCCCTCAAGGCAAAAGAGGAAGGCAGTGCCGGTGAACTTCTTTCCTTTTCCCCAGTTCTTGACCAAACATCCACTGAAGCGCCTGGGCTCAGGAATAGAGGGGGAACGCGACATTCGTGAACACGGCTTTTTCCGTTGGATGGATTGGGAGAGGCTGGAGCGGCTGGAAATCTCCCCACCCTTCACTCCCAGGCCAGTAAGTAGCTTTCAGACCCCAACTCACTTAGGGTGCAATCCTAACCTGGAGTTAGGCCAGCACAGTTAGGCCAGCACAGTTTCGCTGGCACAAGGGACCCCATGAAGCATGTTTGGCCAGCACTAAGACATGTGCCATCCTCCCTCACTCCAAACACGCTTTACAGTGGCCCTTGTGCCGGCCAAACTTTGCTGGCCTAACTGCACCGGCCTAACTCTAGGTTAGGATTACACCCTTAAGCACATTCAGCAAAACAGACTCATGCAGCCCAGTGTTCGCACATGTACATAATGCACCTGGCAAGAACACTTCTGCCCCCACAGTATTCATACCTTCAGGCTTGCATGCATCAGTTAATGCATGCATTGATGCTTCACATATATCCACTGGCACACAACCTTGTGTCAAGACCTGCAGCTGTAGAGTTCAATAGGACTTCCTCCCCAATAACCATTTGTAGGACTGCAGCTTGAGTAGCTTAGCAAGAAAAAATGGGAAGGGAAAGGGGGGTTCATTAAAGAAAAAAGGTTAACTTTTCCATTTTCCTTTTCTCTTTTCCTTTCATTTCTCCACTTACCCCTTTCCTTTCCTTCCCCACAAATTTTAGTGTGGCCGGAGTGGTGAAAACTTTGACAAGTTTTTTACACGGGCACCACCGGCGCTGACTCCTCCCGACCAGCTGGTCCTGGCGAGCATCGACCAGAGTGAATTCCAGGGGTTCACTTACATCAACTCTGAATTTGTGCACCCGTCCACCTTGCAGAGGGGAAGTATCTCCCCAACCAGCATGCCCCTCTCCCCAACAGGGATGCTCCCTTCCCCTACCTCCCTAGTGTGAGAACATACCCCTGGTGACCCTAATAGCCCTCAACCAAATCTTGCCCATAAAACTCTGCTCCTGAGAGCATGACTCCAGCTCCAAGCCTAGCACTAACCCTAACCGTGACCTTATGACCCCTGAAGACACTTTGCTAACTGCCCTCTCTGGTGTGTGGCTTCCCTCCCATACTTCCATTAGGCAAAAACAATATGGCAAGGTTAAGAGAGAGTGTGCACGCCTGTACCCAGACACACAGTCTTTAAATATTGGGAGGGAGGGAGGGAGGGAGGGGGCGAGAGAGAGAGAGAGAGAGAGATTTAAAGAAACTCTGCTATTAAAAAAAAAAAAGATATATAAGAGTCTTCCGGGCATCCTCAAGTTGTCTTCCCGCCAACAAGGGAAAACTCTGCCACGCTTCATTGTAAGGATTGTTCAGGAGAAATTGTAGCTTCACATGACCAGAAATGTACTTATATTTGAAATATAAATAAGATATGATCAGAAAGCCAGCAACAAGGGAACAGATTGTCCTCTGCTTGTGGTACCACTGTGGGAAAAGCTAAACCCCCTTAGAGTTCCACACAGTTAGCACCTAACAGTTGCTGTGAGGGAGCCACAAGAGGGCATCCAAAGCGAATCTTAATAGGTTAGTTTATAGAAGGGAAAAGGCCATTTTTCAGAAATTATTTGGCAGGACTTAAGATTACTTTTTGGAGAAAATCATGTTGTGCTTACTTTGGAAAATGGGCAATGGACGATAAATAGGTGCTGTGCTTAATTTGTGAGAAGTGATATAAATATTGGGGCTACAGTTGCCTAGAGACTTCTCATCCCTGTCCTCTGCCTCTTGTTCTTAGCTTACTACTAACAGTGGGAAGTGGGATGAGAGCGCAATCCTAACCTGGAGTTAGGCAGGACACAGTTAGGCCAGCAAAGTTTGGCTGGCACAAGGACCACCATTTGGATAGGACCATTCTTGGAGTCGGACACAGACGTGCGTCATCTTCCCACACTCCGAGAGTGGTCCACATGCACTTTATCGTGTCCTTTGTGCCGGCAAAACTTTGCTGGCCTAACTGTAATGGCCTAACTCCAGATTAGTATTGTGCTAGCTGTAACTAAGCAGTACAACAGGGCTGTAATGTCAGGAGTTGAGGTCCAGATATGTGGCGAAGAGGTCACAGAATGCTGTAATTAAACCTCTATCTTAGCCCCTACAAATTACCATGTAGCTTCGACCTCTGCATTCCCTTCTTCCAAAGAGTTCAGTTCAGAGTCCTTTAGCGCGGCTATCTCCAAACTCCAGCCCATGGGCAGTGTGTTCTGTTCTGTTGTGCTGCTGCTGCTGCTTTTCACACGCAATCTGCCCAGAGAGATGCAGTCTATGCAATCGTGTCTTCCTGGACATCCGGGAGCAAAGCCAGCTGGGGCAGAGGACAATAGAGACGACTGTCTAGAGTGTCTCTCTGGGCAAATTGTGTGCCAGGAGCTGCGGCAGAACATGCTAGCTGGTACGGGGACAGCTTTACAGAGATGCAGTGGTTTGGAGACTGCTGCTTTTGTGAATAAAAGGGAATGTATTGGACATAGCTGAACCAGAGAAACCTAGACTTAAAGAAACAACCCTAAGGTTTGGCAAAAGAGCTATCTATAAATTCCTACTCTGTGTTAGGCTGAGAGCGCAATCCTAAACTGGAGTTAGGCTGGTATAAGCTAAACCAGCAAAGTTTGGCCAGCACAAGGGACACCGTAAAGTATGTTTGGACCACTCTCGGAATCAGAGGCCAGCACACAGACATGAGCCATCCTCCCCTAGTCTGAGAGTAGTCCAAACATGCTTTATGGTGGCCTTTGTGCTGGCCAATCTTTGCTGGCTTAGTTTATGCTACCCTAACTCCAGTTTAGGATTGCGCTCTGTGTCTACATGTGCAGCAGCATTAGGTAATAGGGTGCTAGGCAGAAGACGGCCTGCACCACTTCAGTCTGCAAGAAGGGGACCCCATTTTCAAATTACAATCTATGGGAAAACTCTGCAGTAGAAAACAAGCATGTAAGGGAGAGAACATGTTTTCCCTGATGTGGTAGCGTTCTATTTGCAGTATAGTAGATGTGGGGACCCTTGCTGTTTTGTGTGTACAAAAATGATGGATTTGGGGTTATATTTTTTTCAGGCTTAAAGTTCTATGGAATAACCCATCTATTGTGATCTTGGGTCTGTGCTCTCTGGAAGTGATTTTCTGAAACAGGCAAATATCAGGAAACACACACCACACCCACACTGATTGTTCAGATAGTTTCCCCTTGTCCCGTTCCAAGATCCAAATCTTAAACTGCTTCATCATGGTGTTCCTCATAGCGCCCCCTTTGCTACAGTGTGAGAATGTAATCCTTGCTGTGATATGTCCACCCAAACTTTGAACCTTTTAGGATGCCTGTCTGCCCCCACAAGTAGCTGTGAAGTCCAAGCCCAGCCTTCTTTCCCCCTTACCCATAATGCCTCACTCCCTGTGGCATTGTCTCTACCTTGTTGAGCCTTGTTGGCCCAGTCTCCCATCCTTGCTGCCTGTCAGATGGCTGCCCTAGCACCCCCTCATCTGTTGGGAATCAGACTTCGGAAGGAAGCAACGATAACAGAGGTGACACTAGACTCTGAGGAGAAAATATTTCCTTTCTTCCATAATACAGCATGTTGAAATGCAACTTTTTTTTCTTCTCTGGTGCATGGACTATTATATGAACACTATGCTTATTCATTTATTCGTTGATACATTTATTTATACCTACCGTTCATGCCTCCATTCTGCCTGCATCTGTTTTCCCAAGGTACACCTGGCAGTCTCTGTCCAGCTTTAAAACTGAAGTGTGGTAAACTGAAGATGGCACCTTCATGTCATCCCTACGACCTAATTCTTCAGATCTGCTTCTTCAGCTACCCAGAGCATCCAAGCTCAGACACAATTTTCACTGTATTTTTTTTTTGACACAGAAAAGACTCCCTGTCGGTTTTGTGAGATGATTACTTCAGTCGACAGTATTGACTGCCTGAGGGAAATCCATTGAAAGCTATAGTTCCTTCTGATGTGGTAAATAAGAGAATACATTCACGTGAAATCCTTGCCATGTTTAAAGTGATGTGATTGTAGTTGTCCCATGGCAACTTTGCTGTGTCAAAAAATATGAAAACTGGACCCAAGTTGGCAGTTTGGAGGGGACCCCCCCCCCAAGAAGATAATTTATTCTGCCAACTGGTATAAATGAAAAACAGAGATGCCATTTTTCTCCCTCAGACGAAAGCTCAAGAATTTAGAATCTTTTGGTCACCAGTGCCTGAAGTTTCCTGAGGCTGGCCCAAGTTGCAGTCACCAGTGTTGGGAATGAGTCACTAAGGTCGAGTCTGAGTTGAGTCATGAGTCACCCACCCTGTGACTTGACTCATCCACGAGTCATGGAAGTTCATGACTCATTTTGACTTGGACTCGAGTCTTAAAAAGCTGCACTCTGCTGGGGGGGGGTCCCTCTTTGAAGGTGCCTGCAACTTTGGGGGGGGGTCTCTACAAGTCCAGCAGAGCCCCCTGAGGTTGCAGACACCTTCAAAGTGGGATCCCCTGGACAGTGCACACCCCTTTAAACTGACAGGTAGACAGTTTCAAGGGCTGTGATCTGGTTTGGGGGTCCCTCTTTGAAGGTGTCTGCAACCTTGGGGATAGGTGGGCTTTATTGGCTTTGCAGAACCCCCGTGACATTGCAGGCAATTTTAAAGGGGACCCCTGAGCAGCATACAGCCCTTGAAACTGGCAGGCTGATGTGATCTGAAGTGTCTCCCCACCTGTTTAAAGGGGCATGTGCTGATTGTGTTAAGCACTTGGACCCAGACTCGAGTCATTAGCCCCAAAATGGAGTCACTGCCTGAGTCTTTGACACATGAGACTCAAATTTGGCACGAGTGGGCAAAAAGTGAAAACTTGAATCTGAGACTTGAGTTCTTTTTTCCATCTCTGGCAGTCCCCCGTGCATTCACATGGCCTTGCTAGCCAGATATCTCCCTCTCTTGGAGGCTAGAAAAGCAGTAGGTTTCCCTGGCAAGGGTAGTGCAAGGACTCGCGAAGCTGTGAGTTTAATATGCCTGAGTTAGGGCTGCGTACACGGTTGGACATGAAGGCCAGATAGGTGAAGCTTCCAAGTCCTTGCAGCCAACAGACAACAAGGAGTGAGGGCTGAAGCAAGCATCCACTGTGGAGCATATTTGCCTTCCTCACCTACCAAAAGTAGCCTATGGTTAAAGCAGATGATGGGAGTCAGAACTCCTGGATTCACTAGGTGTGAAGCAAGATCTTGAGCAAGACGTGGAGCTTGCTGTGTGCCAGGACGAACTAGCCTCTTCTGTAGCTATTTTTTCCAATCCCGCCAGCACCCCCGTCTTTCATCAATTTCCTGCCTCAATTCCCTTCTCTTTGCTGAGCATTCCCCGGGCATGGGGAGAACCTCCACATCTCCTTCCCTTTGGCTTGTGGTTCCCTGTAGCCAGTACCATAGACTATTGGACTCACCTATGCATTTCAATATAAAAGGTATTTATCCAACCCACAGTGTGTCTTGTCTTTTTGTCAATACCTCGGCTGATGGGATGCTTGATGTTGTGTTGGGGCTGACAGGGGAGTTGGGTTTTGAACTCCTGGGTTAGATGTGGTTAGAGGGTAGGTATGGGATCTGGGAGTGATCTGGGAGAGGAGCTTCTCTCCCCCCCCCTTGATTAGGATGGATGTGGAGAGATCCAAGAGCCAGGAGAATCCCTAGAACTTGAAGAAAGAATTTGGACAAGAGGAAAAATGTTTACATGGAAAGGACCCGGTAGTTCAGTTTTTGCTGTGTCTGTGATAGGTAATTAAGGGTGCAATCCTCACCTGGAGTTAGGCCAGTACAGTTAGGCCAGCAAGGTCTGGCTGGCACAAGGTTCACCGTAAAGTATGTTTGGACCACGCTTGGATCCTGAGAGGCCAGCACACAGACTTGAACCATCCTCCCTAGCTCCAAGAGCAGTCTAAACGCACTTTACAGTGGCTCTTGTGCCGGACAAACTTTGCTGGCCTAACGGTGCAGGCCTAATTCCTGCTGGACTGCGCTCTAAAGGGCCGTTCCCTGTGAATCTTTCCCCCGAAGATTCCTGAAAAGTAGTCAATGTTTGTTTTATTTATGCTGCTCTGTAAACTGTTTTGTGAACCGTTAGTTGAAAAGCAGATTATATATTCATTATGTGTAACAATACCAACAACAATAATAATTTGTTATTATGTCATAATAGTTATTGTTATTATGTCCCTGCCTCTTCCCCATCTTTTCTAGCCCTTTTATTCCAGATGTAGTTAAAGGCAGTTGTCACCAGGGGGAACTGCAGGACAGTCTGCAGTCTGACTTCCTTTTAAAAAGCAAACATCCCTTAAAGGTAAAGGTTTCCCCACGACCGAATGGTCTAGTCGTGACTGACTGCAGGGGGCGGTGCTCATCTCCGTTTCAAAGCCTGTAGAGCCAGCGTTTTGTCCAAGGACAAGCTTCCGTGGTCATGTGGCCGGCATGACTCTACGCCATAGCGCACAGAATGCCGTTCCCTTCCCACCGAAGTGGTCCCATTTATCTCCTTGCATTTAGGTGCTTTTGGACTGCTAGGTTGGCAGGAGCTGGGACAAGCAACGGGAGCTCACTCCGTCACGCAGTCTTGAACTCCCAACCTTCCGGTCGGAAAGCCCAGCAGCAGTGGTTTAACCCGCTGCGCCACCACCTCCCTTACATACACTTTAACTACAGTAAGTACAGTACTGCCTTCCCAACCCCAGCAGGTCTCCTGTGCATTCAACAAGAGTAAAAAAAATTTTCCTATAACAATTTCCAGGAAGTTAGAAATTCAGCAGGTGCTGCCTGTCTTGCAGTACAGCAATTTAAAGCCTTGGAACTCTGCTATAATAAAGTACACTCTCTAACTCAAAGTCATGGATGGCCACCTCTTCTCCATTGCTCTTCTCCTTTTGGGTACTGCACATGGTTGATTGATTCTGATCCAGGTCTGGAAATGTGGGGGGAAAGGACAGGCAACAAGGCGGGCTTCCTTTTCTGGGGGGAATGACACTAGCTATGATATTGGCACATGGGTAGACCTTGGCCAGCAGCTGGAGATTTTTAGGGATGCCACACAGTTCTGGGTAAAGCAGGGCAAAGGAGACATCTATGGCTCAGTGGAATACATGAAGAGGAATACAACTGAGCAGTGCTGTTTCCCAGCACCCCCAGGAACCTTGGTTTCCATTATGCCCACTAAACTGTACCCCTTATGAAGGAGTTCCACCCCATCACCCCACTTTTCTAGAGCCACTGTATGTCAGAACATAAGAAGAGCCCTGCTGGATCAGGCCAAAGACCCATCTAGTCCAGCTTCCTGTATCTCACAGCGGCCCACCAGGTGCCCCAGGGAGGCATGAAACAACAAGATGTTTGTCACTGGATAACACCTCTATGTCTGTAGCAGCTGCAGACATTCAATGGGAGCAGGTCTTCTCCAATGCAATGGAGATGCAGTGATAATGATAATAATAATACTTGTATTTATAGACTGCCTTTCTTAGGTCACCAGATTTCTCTAATGACTATAACTCAAGGCGGCTTACCTAGGCAGACTTTATTCAGAAACCTGAAGGTTTTTACAATTTTTACAGAGACGTTCTATCTTCCAAGAACTACACACATACAGATGGATCTTTCTGTATTTAGTCCTTCTTTCTGGCCACCCGTTTGTCTTCTTGCTAGCTGATAAGCGGCTTCCTTGCCCCCATCAGAGAAGCAGCTGACTTCAGCACAACTCCCCCTCTCACAAGGCAGCCGAAGACAGCTCAGCTGTTAATCAGTCGCAATTTACAAGGTCTGCTGCTCACAGAGACTTCCGGTAGTCCCGAACTGGCGACCTTCAGATATTCAGCTCTTATCTTCAGGCAAACGGAGGCATTAACCCTCTCGACTAAATCTCTTCTGTGATGGGAAATGCTGGCATGTTGGGTTTCAGTGTAGCCCATCCCACAGGAAGTGTACGTATGCTATAAGTCTATGTGTGACAAGGGCCCAACAGAGGAACTGAAGGGAACTCTGGAACCTTGTGGGTTAAAAAAATACCAGGTTAATTATACCCCCTTCCCCCCCTCACTGAACCCAACTGGAGCATTAAGCCTTGGTGAGCCTCAGAATAGCCGTTAAAGCTGAACATTTCATTTAAATTTCATTTATTTATAAAACTGTTTTTTTCAACCTGCAAAAATGTGTGAAATATATGATAGGGCCCTTGCACTCAAAAGTTTGGAGATCCCCATACTATGGGTAGGGAACCTATGGCCCACAGGCCGGATTTGGCCTTCTATCCAAAATAATCCCATAGCCCACTTAGGTATATAGATCCATTTGGCTTGCTGTGGTCTTAAAAAATAATTCTTGTTTCTAATTCTAACTCTGCGTGACTTACAGTAGTGGTTTTCAACTTTTTAGCACTGGGACTCATTCTTTAGAATGGCAATCTGTTCAAGACCCACTGCAAGTGATGTCATTAACCTGGAAGTGATGTCATGGCCAGAAGTGCCATTATTGTGACACCAGAGCCTGCTGTTTTCCTGAGAATGCAGCAATAAATTGGATAATTTCTCAGCCATTTTCCAATTGCAAAGTGAAGCAAAAAGGGAAAAAAAGCCTATTTACAACCCTGACAGCAAAACCAAACCACACCACACCACACAGCCCTCCCTCTTTCCAGTGTCCCATCTTCCCATATTTTCCATCATGGCTGTGCTAGGTGCTATGCAACCAGTGGTGTTATCCTACCAGAACGCTGGGCGGGACATCCGGGTGATCGACAGCCCGCCTGTCGCATTCCGCAGCGTTACGCCATTTGCGTAACCAATTATGCCGCTTGCGTATGTTACGCAAACAGCGTAACGCCGCGGTACGCCATGGACGGGCCGCCGATCACCTGGATGTCCTGCCCAGTGTTCCGGTAGGATAACACCACTGTATGCAACCCACCTGAAATTGGCTTGTGACCCACTTTATGGGTCCCAACCCACAGTTTGAGAATCACTGGCCTACAGTCTAAACTGACCAATGGGGGAAGCTTCCTTTGAGTATCATTCTCTGTCTGGGCACATGTCGTTCCACCACAGGGCCATCTCTTTTTTCTTAGCTGTATGGACTAATCGTGAGGTTTGTGCATGCATATTAAACATGCATGTGTTCTTACTATTTAACAGACCCAATGTCAGGCTGCTGTGTTGAAGGAGGTTGCCCACCCCTACTTTACATTCTACTTGGATGACATCCCTTTCCTGACATACTCCTGCAGGTTTTTCTCTGACTCTGCCGCTTCTGGTCCACCCCACCCTGCCCATGGGTTCGATATTAGTGTGTGTGTGTGTGGGGGGGGGTTGCCATAAGTATTCTGTCTGAGAGTTCCACATAAGTGAAAATGGGCAGGGTTGCATAAGAAAGCCAGAGCACTTGGAACAGATGTAAGTGCAGGTCATGGGATGTGCATGTAGACCAGAGGTGTCCCTAGAGGGGGATCACAGCAGTAAGTTTTGCAAGCAGCCACTCCCCCAACTCTTCGGAGCCATTTGGAGCCAACTTAATTTTGCTCTAGCCGCTGGGAATGGCTCTGAAGAGGAGCTTGCAAAACCTAGTGCTGTGACCCTCCCTGGGTATGCCTCTAGCTTGTCTGTATACAAGCCAAATAACAAGTATACAGAGTCCTTCTGGTTGAAGTCTTATGCTCAGTTACACAGAAGCCTCACTGAACACTGTAGGATTTACTTCCAAGGAAATGTCCTTTGGATCATGATGCTTGTGCTTAGCATTTTTCTGGGTACTTCTGGTGCCAGACACGAAATAGGTGTGCCTGTTCAGGTATTTGTGTCTGACGCATCCCCAGTTTGGGTTTCAGTCCACAAAGGCTGGGTGGCCACATCCAGCTGTGAGACTCTTTTGTTTAGAATGGTATCAGAATGAGGGTGCAATCCTAAACTGAGTTAGGCTGGCATAAACTAAGCCAGCAAAGTTTGACCAGCACAACGGACACCGTAAAGTGTGTTTGGACCACTCTCGGAGTCAGAGAGGCTAGCACACATACGTGCACCATCCTCCCTGACTCCGAGAGTAATCCAAATACACTTGATGGTGGCCCTTGTGCCGGCCAAACTTTGCTGGCTTAGCTTATGCCGGCCTAACTCCAGTTTAGGCTTGCACTCTGAGTGTGGTTCCAGTTATGTAAATATGGCTTGCATTGCTGTAGCTCTTAATTGCCTCATCTGTTGGTGTTTGCATGTCAGCAGTGGCTAAAGGCAATTCATACATTGCTTGGTGCATATATGTTCATGTCTATCTGCACTGCCATTCAGGTATCTCCTTGCGGGCAGGTGGACATGGGTCTGGTGTGATTCTCTCTCTCTCTCTCTCTCTCTCTCTCTCTCTCTCTCTCTCTCTCTCTCTCTCTC
>JAJKFI010000159.1:318531-360890 GCA_029204185.1 Lerista edwardsae | reverse complement strand
GTAGCCTAGAAGTAAAAAAGAATTACTCTCCTATTGACAACTACTTGTGTTATACATTGAGAGATTTTAATGTAATTTTCCTACATATTTATCCGATTTTTGCCCACCCTCCCCTTTTTTTCTTTCCTTCCCGTTCACACTTTATTTCTGCTTGTGTAGATTTCAAAAAATAAGCCTGTCAAAGCAGTGCAATCCGAGTTTACATAGGCAGCAAGGGGCATTTCGTCCGGTATGTTCAGTAATATAATTACGCGGAATTAAACCTTGGAATTGCATATTAACTCATAATTAGGTTACCACTGATGTTTCTCCACAATCACACGTTGTTATTTTGGTAAGTTTTTACTTCTGGAGTAAACAAATAAGTCCTAAACATCATGCGAAAACCCATTGGAAATAATTGGAATCAGCATTGTTTTGGGTATATTTAACGTCACCGCTAACCCCGCCCCTTGGATTCACTCGCTGCCCTATCTAGATAATAAGGATGGCCACCCCTTGGAGGGAACAGGAACGAGGGGCCTTCACAAACCCCATTTCCTGATTCCTTTCAATTTTAGCCAAATCATTACTACCCCCCCCCAGCGAAAAAAATAATAATTCTAAAATCAGTAGCTAAGGTAGCCATTCTGAAACCTGATGGGACTGAGCCTACTTTTTTTCCTTTGTAATTTGAACACTGTGCCTGGCCAGAAAAGAGGGGACAATACAAACCTCCCAGGATCTTGGGACCCATTTTTAATAGAACTGCTCTCCATTTTTCCTTCTTTCTCTCTGGCACTTGCTTCCACGCTCACTCCTCCTACTCTCTGCCCACCCGGCATCTTTCATTAGCTCTTTAAAACAACAACAACCAAAACCTTTATGGCTCCAGCGTTTGGGGCTCTTCAGTCTAGAAAAAAGGTGCTGAAGGGGGGGACATGATTGAGACGTACAAACTTATGCATGGGATGGACAGAGTGGACCGAGGGATGTTCTTTTCCCTCTCTCACAACACCAGAACCGGGGACATCCATGCGAATCGAGTGTTGGGAGAGTTAGAACAGATAAAGGGAAGTATTTTTTTTTTACCCAAGCGGGTAATTAATCTGTGAAACTCCTTGCCACAGGAATTGGCAATGATGTCTGGCTTAGGAGCCTTTAAAAGGGGATTGGACAGATTTCTGGAGGAATAGTCCATTGCAGGCTAAAGGCCACGATGGGTGGTGCAACCTCCCTATGTTAGAAGTAGGCTACCTCGGAATGCTAGATGCAGAAGAGTGGCAATGGGATGCAGACATCTGCAAGTGGAAAAACATATGAACCCCTGCACTAATTTTGTTTATTAAATTTGCTTTCTGCCCTTTCTCCAGAGAGCTTGGAGCAATGCTATTGCCTCACAACCAGTGGTGGGATTCAGGGGGTTCGCCCAGGTTCTGTAGAACCGGTTGTTAAGTGGCCGGGCCCCGCCCACTCGCTTACCTCGGCTGGCTTTGTTTTTTCTTTTTTTTTTGCTCCAGCTATGACGTCATAGAACCGGTTGTTAATTTATTTGAATCCCACCACTGCCCCCAACCTTTTGGAGTAGACAGTGTTGCAGAATACTGCCTTGCCCAAGGCCACTGCACTGGGGATTATGTTTCACGTTGCGTGGCAGTGTTTACACACTTTCCAGGTGCATCTTCCAGCGGGGCCTGCAGAAAGGAGTGGTTAGTTAGTGACTTGCTCAGCAATCCACCTAGCTCAGCAAAAGGCAACCATGGCTCCAGTTACAGGGAGATAAGCCAGAAGTATTAGCCAAGTAATTGGCTTGAATCCCTTTTTTCCGGGCTGCGCTCCAGGCTTCTGCCCATCAGCCCAGGCTGATGACTGAGTTACAGCTCCGTGACCCAACCCTAAGGAAGAATGGCTAAGAAGGAAATCAGTTGGCTTCTGGACACAACCGTGGGAGACAGCTGAATGCAGGGGCCCTGGCTCTTGGCCCTTGCATTACATCACGCGCCCCACTTCCTTCCCGTAAAACCACAGAGTTTTGATCACGGGCTTCTGTGACTCTTGACAGTCATTTTACCCTCCCAGAGGACTCAGAAATTCTGCCTCCCCGTCCCATCACTCACCCTTCTGCAGCCACCAAAGCCATCAATATTCATTCTATGTAAATGAGTGTTCATTGTCAGCTCATCTAACTTGTTATTTATTCATTTCTGGAGGACAGGAACATTGAATTTCAAAGCGTCTTTCTGCCTTGACTGGTGATGTGGCGTACCAAACTACACTCAGGCAGTTCCCAGAGGGCAGTAGGGTAATGTGCACATCCTTGTGGCATCAGCAGTAGACATGTGGCAACATAATGAATAACATGATGGAAAAGAGAGGCACTTTTTTCGAATATTTGCTGAGAATGTTTCTAAATGCGGAGTTGATTCTGAGTTGGATGTAAGGAATTTGTCTAATTACTTTTCGTCACTTGTTTTCAAAGCTATTTTTGCACTTAGCCCAGACATGAAGGTCAAATTAGGACATGGAATTAAGCAGACTTTCATTGGACCAAACAGCGCCTTTATTGCAGTCATTAGCCCACATTATGCTAAAGATGTGAAGATGTGGACCAGCACTGCTGATTTTCATTTGAGTTTTGTCCTATGCTTATATAGATTACTGTAGCTCTGCTATTAGTTACCTCCCGAAGAAATACTTTGCGAGACTTTACCCTAAAGCATATTTAAAGCCTCTGATCCTTGGGACAGCTTTGTTATTCAAGGCCTCATCCTTCTCCGGATTTCACTAAGCTCGAAGAAGAGAACTGAAGCGACATTCAAAAACTGAAGCTGTCAAACAGTGTTCATTTGTACCGAGACCTGTCTGATTTGTTGTGATGTACTAGTGAGGTTCTCGTGAAAGCAAAAAAGAATGAGTTTGTTTTTTTAAAGCATGAAGGCAACAGAATAAAATCAAAAGAACAAATCAGAAAATAAATCCAGATAAATATTCAGAGATCCAACGAGAAATATTCAAAGGGAATTTAGTTGGAACAAAAAGCTCACAAAAGGTGGATTCTATTTATGGAGTGAGAAAACTCTGCCGGTTCAATGCTGTCTAATCTTCTCTCTTAGAAACTCCCACAGTGACAAGAAGGCCTATCGATTCTACAATAAAGTCTCTCCGCTGGGAAGAACTGTCTTCTGCCTGTTCTGCCATTGCTTTGATCATTTGCCTTCCAATTGGTCTCCTCTCTGAACTTTCTCAGCTTTTAAAGCCCCTCACAGAGTTCCTTTTCTTTCTGCATCCTTTCAGTTCTCCCACCATCTCCCCTCCTTCCTGTTGTCTTCAGCTTCAGTAGCTTCTGGTCTCAAAGACTACGATAGGTTACGGCAGGCAGAAACTAAAGGTCCTGGTGCATAGAATTCAATAGGGGATGCTGAAGCTTGTCGTCCCAGTCCAGGTACTGGTGGGAAAAGATGGCAGAAGGGCCACTAGGTGGCAGTAAGGAAAACTACTCCTGGAGATTTATTGTCCAGCCTGAAGTAATTTGGACATTCCTGGAGGTCCTGTTAAAATCTCCGGGATTGTTTTCATAACTTGATGGGTGGACTTGCTTCTGTGACATTGGCAGGGAACAGCATCCACACTGTCTGGGACCCAGCATCGGAGCGCAGAGCTGGAGAGGAGAGGCTTATATGCAGCGCCTAAAGAGCTAAGTGAGTCATCCTTGCATCAGTGCTCCTCCTCCTCCTCCTCCACATATTAGCCCTTGCCTTGAGCAAAGCTGAGCTCTTAATGAAGCTAAGCAGAGTCAGGATATGTAGGAAAGGGAGGAATTTTGTGTCCAGAAGCTGTGACCACATTTGTCTGGACTCTGTCCCTTTGCCCACTGGGGGAACTGCCATCTGGGCTGGCATGACAATAATTCCTGGGCTTCCATAAACCAACCTCTTTCCCCAACCCTGTGCCCACCTGTCCACTGCCTGTCCTCCACCCCAGGTAAGTCGCTGGGGGTCCTTGGGGAGATACTGCCTTGTGGCAGCTTGCAGAATTAAGGCAAGGGACAGCCCTGATTGCCTTGTTTGCAGCAGGCTGTGATCAAGGCTGTGTTTGACCTCCTCCTTCTCATGAGTATTCAAATAGGGATGCTCGCTTTTGAGAGCACTTCAACTTGAATGCTTACAGCATCTGGCTTCTGGAGTCTCATATGTGCTTGGTAGCAGAGTACATGCTTTGCGTATACAGTATATAGTCCCAGATTCAATTCATGACACCTCCAGTTAAAAAGCACCTTAAATAGCCAGGTTGGGAAAGATCCTCTGCTTGAGACCCTGGAAAGCCACTGCCAACCAGATTGTACTGGGCAATGGTCTGCCTCAGTTTCATGCTGTCAGAGGGGAGAACTTTCATGCTACCCCGGAGAACTGTGTGCTCCTAATGGGGGAACAGCTCACTCATTTTGATAGTGGGGATGGGGATAGGTGTACGTTTGTAGTAGGCACTGGAATTACGGAAAGAGGATGCACATTACTCATTTATGCCATCTCTCTTTGAACTTCTGCATTCTATGCAAAGAAGAGGCTGAGTGCTCCAAGGAGTCTTGCCACCCCCTCCACAGCAGGCTGAGCCACCCATCTTCCAGATCAGCCAGTGCAACCCAGTGTGCCAAACATGAAAGAGAGACAGCAGGTACAGCCCAGAAGAGGGCCTAACGTGGTCACCAAAAGCATCAGATGACACAGCAGGGAAGTCGATCAAGCTATGAAAGAAGATCAGTAAACAAAGTCATTTAGTCCATAAGCACTTTTTAGTTTAATCTGAGGCATAGCTAAAGAAGTGCAGGAGGGTGCAATTGCACCGGGCAACAAGCTTTAGGGGGCAACAAGCTGAGCTTGACACTAGTGCCAAAATGGTGAAAACCTTGGTATATATGAATAATACCATCATGTTATATTCCATTTGATTCTGAATTTAATGCCGATTGCAGTGAAACAAAGCAGTGTGTAATCTCTTCATTCCATCAACAGTCATGGCCAAAAAACCAAGAAAATGAAAATACAACGGTGATGTCACTTCCTGTTGTGATATCACTTCCGGGGCATCATTTTGCCCTCTGCACCGGGCTACACTTTCATTACCTATGCCAGTGATCCACGGGTCAGCTCCAACCAGTGACCAGGATGTTTGTATAAGTAAACAGCAATTTTTGAGATCTGATAAGGATTTTGAGAAAAGAAGTGGAAGCTGAAGACCAGTATTTGACTTCCTTCTGGGATGTCTTGACAGTGAAAGTATTAATTATGAGTAGCAATGTGTCAGTTTGAAAGAAAGCAATAGTCCGATGGGCAGTGGTTAAATTGTATACTATATAGGAGACTAGATGCTGGATTTGTGCAAGAATAATGGATAAGCACCAATTATCAAGAATCTATAATACCAAGAATCTTGGTATTAAAACACCAATTTAAGAAATTAAAATATATTTTTAAAAAGTAGAGGTTGTTTGCAATGGTAATAATTTAAAGATATAAAAAGAAGAAAAGTAAAGGTATAGGAACAGGGCTAATTAAAAATAAATGAGAAGAATAAATTGTAGGGCTAAGATTCACCGTCATGCTTGACTGCATTTTAGTTGGTTGATTAGTCAATCTGCAGAAATTAGCTTATGAAAAGGCATGTCTACTCTGCTTTTATGTGATGCTACAGCAGACACCATTTATTTGTTTGTTTGAGGACTTTTACCCTGCCTTTTTGCTTCCAAAGGGCCCTCAATGCAGCTTTCATAATACTGAAAAACAAATGCAACAATCAATAGAATCCTCAAAACTTTAAGCATGAACAACCACAAAAATACAATTAAGGGCTTGATCCTATTGCACCCTTGGGCTATGTAGTTTGTGTTGGCCTGGGGCTGTCACAAACATGCTGCACACGTTAATATCGCAAACGTGCCAGAAATGTTGGTGACGGAGCAGGAAGTGCTGGGTTGGCATGAGGACTTGGGCCAATCCAGGTGTGCCTTAGAGGGTAGCAAGTAAGCCAGCCCCGCTCTGGCTGAGTTCGGCCAGCGCGGGGGACAACAGGAGGGGAGAGTGAGGTGGAATGGGGGAGGGGGAGGGTAAAGGGAGGAGCTTGTGGGTGGGCCGGCCCAGAGAGAGGGGTGGAGTCAGAATCTGGCTGTTAGGTTGGATCCTAACCCCTCTACCCAGGCCAGCTAGCTGCGATTCGGGCCACTTGGACTTGCTCCAGTGAAATCACTGGTGCAGATCTAAGCAGCCCCATAGGGCTGGCTGGGGCGTACCCTGGGGCAAAGGGAAAAATATCCCCTTGCCTCATGGTGAGCTCCAGCTGTTTCTAAGCCTGCATTAGGATGCAGCACAGGCCACTCGCTTGTCTGCTCCCACACATGTTAAAATTGGGCTGCCCGTGTCACAACCAGAACAGTTCAATATACTTGAAAAAAAAACCAAGCCAACTGAAAAGTGCAGAAAACAATGAACAATATGGGGATGGGGGGCATTTTTAATTGAAACTCCTGGCTATGCTATGCTCCACTGCTGTCCGGGGGGGGGGGCGGGGTTTCTGGTCCTCCTGTGGCCTTGGCAGGCCTCCGAATGGCTCTTCTGGCCAAAAAAACCACCTCCAGGTTTCCGGGAAAAACCGGAAGTGACTTTTTAATACTTTATAAGGCATTTTGAAATGTCACTTCCAGTTTATCCTGGAAACTGGAATGTGACGTCTTTGGGCCAAAAGGGGGTCCCACATTGTCACAGGAGGACCCGCGTGGTCTTGGCATGCCTCAGAAGAGCTCCAGTTGCCTTCAGAGTCTTTAGGTTGAGCCTAATTTGGCTCAGCATAGGTCTGGGGGTCCCACATTGAGTCAAATCCACAGATAAAAAAATCTGCAGATAAGTAGGCTCAACCTGTACCCTTTTTCTAGAAATTAAGCACTGGGTGGATGGACGGGCAGCTACACAGCCCAAAAGGCTGGCTCAAGATTTGTTGGACACTCAACATTTTAGTACATGTCCCGTCACTAGTGCCCTTTGCCAGTTGCCTGGCCTGCCCGTAGGCCATGATGCGCTAGTGCAACCAAATGAATGCAAAATGGGAGCACATATGTTCAATAAGAGAAGGCAGCCAAGGGGGTCATCCAAATTCAGTCCTTCCCTGTCCTGCCTGCTCTCTCTTTTAGGCCAAGTGTCCAGTTTCAGATTGATGGAGAATTCACTCCCTTCCATGGCAGCCTGACTCAGTCGCCACCCCTTGCTGTGAAAACCTGGTGCCTCATTTCTGAGCTGGAATGTGTCCAGATATCATGAACACCCTTTCGTTTCCAAGGCTTTCTGTATGAGACATCCACTCAGGGGCACCCACTCTTTTCCGCCCTTTTGTCCAAAGGGTGGGCAATTTCTTTTTTCAGGCCTCGGGACCACACTGGAATTGTGCTGTGGAATGAGCTACAGAGCTGCAAGTCTGAGATTCATGAGCATATCAAAACAGCATGCTTATTAGAAGTTTTGCATGTCATTTTCAGTGGCTACTGTTGCAGCCACACTAGCCTATGTGTGTTGAGAAACGTTTGTCTCTTTGCCCCATATGAGCTTCCCACCAGCTACTTCTAGCTGTCCCCACCTTCAGTAGTCAAACAGGTGTCTACTGGAGGAGGGCGTTGTGCAGTTGCAGAAAAGGCTCTGCCTTTAGAAGATGGAACTCTCTCGGTAGATTGATTGATTGATTGATCGACTGATCGATCGATCGATCGATTGATCGATCAATTGACCAACCAACAAGGACACCCACCCAATTTGTTACCTTTTCAGTATCCGGCAAAGTCTGTGCTGTTTGCCTAAGCTTTGGTAGCTATGTGCATTTTTGGCGAGAACTCTGTCTCTATTTCTGTCTTTATTTCCTGTGTGCATCATTGTTTGATTTGGTTTAATTGGCTTGCAACCTGATGGGTTATTTTTCCGCACCTGGTTCATAGCCGCTTCAATTGTTGTGGTCTTCCTTTAATTGCATAACTGCTGTGTTTTTATTATTATTTTATAATATAGTTTTTAATGGGATATGTATGCAGGGTAAAAAGAAAACGCTGGGGACAGAGAGAAGTCAATGTATTCCTGTTGCTGTGAGTTAGGCTGCAAGTCTGTGCACGCTTCCCTGGAAGCAAGCCCCATTGAACACAATGGGGCTTACTTCTGAGGAAATGTGCAAATAATTGTGCTGCAAGAACACTATCCCTTTTTCTATCAACTTGACACTTCTTGTCAAATTAGTTTTATAATTATACACAGACGTGCCCCGGTATCCATGGATTTGGTATCCATTATTTCAGTTATCCACAGATACTGGGAAGACAGGGGAACATAAAACAAATCTCTTTTTTATCTTATTGCAGCAAAACCACTGATGTTCCCTTATCTTTAAAAAGGTGTCCCCAGTATCCACAGTTTCAGGTATCCACAGGAGGGTCCGGAATGGAACCCTAGCAGATATCGGGGCATGCCTGTATATAAAAGAAAAAGGAGCAGAAAGAGTCTTTCAGGCAGTAGCATAGCCAGATGGGGGGGCAACGGCATGCTAAGTACTGCAGGCACCACAATGTGCCAACTAATGCACGGGAGACACTGTTTGATTCAGCGAGCACCTGCACATTGCCGTTGCTGCCTCAAATGGCTTCAACTGCGAATGGCAAGGGCTGATTATACAGTGTATTATGGTGTTTGCAGTACTTGCCAGGCTGGCAGCCTACTGCTTTCAAGAGTGAGAGCGCAATCCTAAACTGGAGTTAGGCCGGCATAAGCTAAACCAGCAAAGTTTGGCCAGCACAAGGGCCACCATAAAGCATGTGATTACTCTCAGAGTCAGGGAGGATGGCTCATGTCTGTGTGGTGGCCTCTCTGACTCCGAGAGTGGTCCAAACATATGTTACAGTGTCCCTTGTGCTGTCCAAACTTTGCTGGCTTAGTTTATGCCGGCCTAACTCAGTTTAGGATTGCGCCCTGAGATGGGATAGAAACCTACTTAAACAAATTCAACTAAATTGTAAGCTCCTCCAGGCAAAGACCCGTCCTCTTAGACTTTGTAAAATACCATATTAATTGACAGCGCTGGTCTTTGTCTTCACCCTTTTAAGAGCATGTATAAACAAAGAACATATAGAATAATGATAAGAACTGACAACTGGCTGCTCTTTTGTGGTGCCCCAAATTTGCCTCCTGACTGGCGGCTGTCGTGATCCATCTCAAGCCAGATCCTGCCCTGGCACCACTTTGGCACTTTAGCTTTGGTAGCTAAAGCCAAGGGCTTCATTACATAGAACTAGGGAGGGCTCATTCTTCTTCACAGATGCCTGCTGCCTTTTCAGCATCTGAAACTAGTTAGCATGCCTTGATTTAATCTTCTTTTCTTCCTACTAAACATACCTCTCTCTCTCTCTCTCTCTCAGCACAAATAGGCCTGGCATTCTAAACACTCCCCAATTTGTCTGCAATGACTGTGGAGTGGGGGAGGGCTCCGCTGCTCTAATGATAAGGATTAATCCATCAGAGGACTCATTCAATCCTTTTTGCTATAGGTTTGCACCTGCAGCTTGCAGTCATTTCACTGGGAAGTGATTTTGAAACCGGTCTGCCACAAGAAATGGAGCAGAAACATTTTGGGGGGGGGACGGGACGTGTGAGTGAAAATGGTGAGCTTTGTAGAATAATGTAAGGTTGATTGGATAAGCTTTTTGAAGTGTCAGAACAGCAAATGGAGCAGCATTTTGTTCCTGGTAAAGCAGGAGCATAGCTCATCTTCGGTAAGTAAGCAGATGTGCAACTATAAGGCTTGAGAAGGATGTTACTATTGGGAGCAGGCAGCCTTGAAACCAGGGCTATGAGGTGCAACCCTGAAGGGGTCCCATAGGGCTATCAGATCAAAACTGGGATAGAGTGCTTATACCTTTAACCATTGTATAGAAGTGGGAATTTTGGCAGGTGCAGCTCATCATGGAAGGGTTTCAAAAGCTACACCTGCCAAAATTCCCTCTTCTATACAATGGTTAAAGGTATAGGCACTCTGTCCCAGTGTGTATCTGGTAACCCTATCTATTCATACACACATAAACATAAGAACATAAGTAAAGCCCCGCTGAATCAGGCCAATGGCCCATCTAGTCCAGCTTCCTGTATCTCACAGTGGCCCACCAGATGCTCAGGATACAAGACAAGACACAAGACAACAAGATACTTGCATCTCATTGCCACTCCCCTGCATATGGCATTTTGGGGTAAAATAACACAGGGCACAATCCTAACCAACTTTCTAGCACTGGGGTAAGGGAACAAACATTCCCTTACCTTGAGGGGGCCTCTGTGACTACTACTCCACTGCAGGATGCAGCACATGCCCCCAATGGCACAGCTATGTCAGTACTGGAAAGTTAGGGTTGCGCCGTTAATTTCTCAACTGGGGCTTATGTACCACTTCAAGTTGCCAATTGACCAGAAAGAAAATGCCTGGTCTGCTCTTGTGCCCTTAACCAGCTCCAGCCCATCCGTGAGTCTGACTGAGGGGGTCATCCACCCACACCCACACTTTCCTGGAGAGTAACTTACTTACTCCTCACGAAAGTGTAGGTGTGGGTGGATGACCCACACACAATGGGAGTTGACGCACACACAACATGACCTGCACACAACAACACAATGGGAGTTGTTTTTTGAATAGACTAGCACAGAATTGTGCTGAACTGAACTGAAACTAAGAACGCAATCCTAAACTGGAGTTAGTCTGGCATAGACTAAGCCAGCAAAGTTTGGCCAGCACAAGAGCCACCATAAAGCATGTTTGGACTACTCTCGGAGTCAGGGAGGATGGCTCATGTCTGTGGGCTAGTTTCACTGACTCAGAGAGTGGTCCAAACAAACATTACGTGTCCCATGTGCTGGCTAAACTTTGCTGGCTTAGTTTACGCCAGCCTAACTCAGTTTAGGATTGTGCCCTGAGCCTCCTGAGGAGAATTTACAAATTCTGGTGAATGTGAACTGGAACTGAACCCTAATTCTTAATGGTTTGATTGTCCCTATATAAATTGACCTTAATGGTTGTCCCTATATAAATAAGTGAAAGTTCACTGAAAACAACATTTATGTTGTGAAAAATTCTACATTAAAGTACATTAAAGTACTGTCTTGACGGTGTCTGAGGGGCAGTTTTTATAAGCCATTCCTTCACATAGTTAGGAGCAAGGGGCATATTGGAAGAGGGAACAGGATGTGTGCAACACAAGCCCTAACTGCGTAATAGGTGAGCCAGTTCAGATTATTGTCCAAACCAGCCCAGTGAAGAGCAAGAGTAAGGTCTGCAGCTTCCAAGATGGCTACTCTCAGCTTTCCACGAATCACCTGACATCAGGTTGTGACCCACAGTTTGAAAAACACTGTTCTAATGAATATAGTACATACATATAAAAGAGGGTTAAAAAAAAAAAAAGGTTTGAGCCCAGATCTTTGGATGTCACTTGAGAATGGCTATTTTAAGTGATAGGAGCAAAAGCCAGCCAAGATCTGTGTGTATGTTCCTTGTGCTAAGAAGAATAAGTGAATTTACTTATGGTAAGTAAATAAGTAATAGCCCCTCAATTGAGTCTCCTCCAGAGATTCTACAGTGGATCTGCCTGTTAGGCTGTTGCTTCCTATCCATTCTTTTCTGAGCTGTAAATAAACAGATTCTGACAGAGTTGTAAAACTGGAGCTTTCTCTCTCCTCCAAAAGGAAACGAGATCGGTTGCCTGGAACTTCCTACTGTCCAAAGAACGGAGGGCAGAATAATAACTCTGTATCCCTGGCCTGCCTTCTTGGCTAACAGGACAACAATAATTGTCTAGTCTTATTAGACCTCCTGCAGAGTGTTGGCAAATTTGACAGATTTTTGGCGGGAATTCAGGAGTTTCACGTGAGGTAGAAATAAATTGCTACCCATTTTTACAGGTTTGTTTCTCCTCTATAATCCCCCAATTTGGGGTGTGGTTACCAGTCATAATGTCCAAAATGTCTACGACTGGCCCAGAGATTAGGCACTATTCTGTAGGAACTCTTGGCTAAAATATATGTTATGTCAGAAAATCTATGATTGAATCTCCTCATGGGTGTGTGTGTGTGTGTGTGTGTGTGTGTGTGTGTGTGTTTTGGCTAAATGCAACCCTAAGGAAGAGGAGGCTGATAATATTATCATGGAAATAATGTGGGGGCTGGGAGTGTATACCATTCCCCCCCCATGTTGTTTGAATGTTTTCCCAGCTGTTATTGGCTCATGGGTAGGGGTGTATGTTTTTGGCATTTTTTCCCAAAATTTCTTGATTAAAATAGCAAATTGAGGTTTTATGTGTTTTTATTCTACATTCTCATTCCAGGTTCTCATTTTTATTAATTTTAAATGCTTTTGAAGTTTACTAGGTAGGTATATAGTACCAGCAGATGCAGCCACAGTATTATTTCTGACTGGAAAAGTAATCTATTTTAATTTCTGGAAAGTATCTTAAACACCAAAATGTGGTGTTTTGTGTTTTTATTCAAGTATTTTAACCCTCAAAAGGTGGTGTTCTGTGTTTTTCTGTGGTGTTTAACCAAAAAAAAAAAAAGCCAAAAGGAGACAGAAAATATAGGCCTGTATCATATCTGTAATTTTTGTCCCCACATAGAAAATTGCAAATTTGTGTGTGTGGTGATTTGTATTGGTAAAACGGGACAAGAGGAAAAGGCTAAGTATTCTTCTTCTCCAGTCAAACCACCCCCTCCCCATGTTGAGACATTAATTACATGTGCTGCGTAGCTTGTCCTTGTGACATCCCCTCCACAGTAGCTAGCAGGGGTTTCTGAACAAGTTCTCCTTTTCTCTGAGCTTCCTTCAATTTGTCTTATTTGCCATCTGTCTCGCTTTTCACTCAACATCAAGCCCAGGCAATGGAAAACTTTGCTTGGATTTTCATTAAACAACACATGCCAGCGTGCCATAGACTGTCCACCCACCCACCCCTTTCTGGACTCCAAGCTTCCTGTGCCTCAGATTAGAGGTTAGGTTAGCAAACAAAATCAGAACAGATGCTATTTGTAGGAGGTTTCTTGGGGAGAGATAAGATGCAATCAAGGAGATGGGCTTGACAGAAGAGGAATCAGCTGCATCAAATGAGTCCCCGAGAATCTGAACTTTGGTTTAAAATTTAAAAAAGGCTTCTAAACCTGGAGCTGAGCTCATAGGTTCCCGTGGAAACTTGGACATGCTTCCATTCATGTTAGGCCCTCCAGATGACCTATTGCAGTGACCTCCTGCTGCCGCCATATGAGCAAAGCAAGATGACAAAAATCTGTTTCCACATCTCTGTTGCACATGAGTAGAAAAGAGAGCCAAATCATGGAATCAGAAAACTGACTTGTGCAGGGCACTTTCCTACATATCCAGCTGCCTGGTCAAACTAGAGCAACACACCCTAGTTATAGCAGAGGAAGGAGAGAGAATTCAGCCCCATGTCAAAGTTGACCACAGAAAGTACTTGTCAAAGGCAAGACCAGCTGTGCTCAAGAGAAAAGGAAGTTGGGTGGGTGGAATGGACAGGCTGTTAGGGATGAGCTACACATTACACGTGGTTTGTGAGCTTCTTCTTGTAAAAACAACTGTGGGGAGGGGGGACAGTTTGGGATTGCAAGGTGGGGTTAAAATCAGTGGTGTCATCCTGGCGGAATGGCCCGGTACGCCGTTCTGCCAGTTCCACAGACAGGCCCGGGCTGCACCGCCTCTCCCGAGGACGGGCGAGTTGCTCCTGGGCCCTCCCGCCCTCCCGCGTGTCTGAAATGGAGCGATTCGAGGCGCAGGGAGGCGTGGCTGCCCTCCGCCATAGGGGCGGGTGGCTGCCAATCATCCGGGCATTCCGGTTCCTGGTGCGCCCGGATGATGACTCTGGTTAAAATGGTTCTATCTGCTTGTGCTGGAGGGCGGACTCATCCACTATGGTAGTCCTCAGTTGCTATTGGTTGCAAATGCTATTGGTTGCAAATGGGAAAAAATATGAGCTCAAACTAGCACTTGTTGTAAGTTTTCTTGTTACAGCAGCGAGCAGCTTCTGGGGACGGTTGTAATTGCAGTTGGGGAACTGGCATGGTGGAAAGGATTGGCCACCCTTCCTTCGTACCATAGCCTTGATCCAAATTTCCTCTACCCCCACCCCCACCCCTGGCAGCTGCTCCCAGAAGAAGAAATTTATATCAGGAGTTCCAGTAATGTTGGTCCAACTTAAAAGGTAGTTTGGCCCATAGATGAACGGCTGCATTTCTCAATTTCTATAATGGGAGATGCCTCATTTCAAGCCTGCCCTGGCCTGGAGCCAGAAATTATTCTGGTGAGGAGGCCCGAGGAGGCCTCATTGCAGAACAGAGAGAATAGAAATATAGGCAGTCTCATATGCTTAACATCATTGAACTGTATCATTTGTTAGGCTGAAAATCCCAGCCACAACTTTCCTAGGAGTAACCACCATTGAACACAATGGGACTGAGTATGTATGCAGAGGATTGCACTGTTAGTGTACGATTGGGTAGAGAATGCATGCTTTTCATTATATCTCCACGAGTAAAAGAAATGGAGATGGGCAGCCCAATTCAAAATGGCTGCTGCTGCAACCTGTGGGACAGGAAGGCAAATGGAGGTCTCAAATGGAGGTTGAGCCTCAGATAGCCCAGTGGCCTGTTTCTCTCATCCCCACCTGCTTCCCGGGCCAACTGCCCTCCTCCACATGCCCCTCTTCTCAAAAACACCCCTTCTCACAGCCACGATATGCTTTATGGCAAGTTTGTGACTCTGCACGTGCCCATCCCGCCAGTTTTCTTTTAAGTGAAAACTGAACATGAGGTGGAGGCTGGAAAATCCACATCAACCTCTCGGAGCCTCTCCCGCATGGCTACAGCCTTTCATTAAAAAAGCCAGCTCTCTAGCTTAAAATGCACATGAGATGGTTGTGGTGGCTCAGGGCACAATCCTAACCTGGAGCTAGGCTGGCACAGTTAGGCCAGCAAAGTTTGGCTGGCACATGGGACACCGTAACGTATGTTTGGACCACTCTTGGAGTCAGAGAGGCCAGCACACGGACATGCGCCATCCTCCCTGACTCTGAGAGTGGTCCAAATGCTCTTTACAGAGGCCCATGTGCCGGCCAAACTTTGCTGGCCTAACTCCAGGTTAGGACTGCGCTCTCAGGGCTGAAGGTCAGACACTGCACAAACTCATAGGTGCTGTTTTCCTTTAGCCCAGGGTTCTTCAACCTGTAAGTTAGGACCACAATGGGGTCACAAAGCCACATTTTGGGGGCTGCAGCAACCTTTCAGACTGTTCAAGAGAGGGCTTGCATCCAAATCAATAATGGCACTGCCTTATCAAAACATTCTTGATAGAATCCTACGCAGCTTCTTCTTGCTGTTTGCCCTGCAGCTGCTAAGCTCTGCTTAGGCTGCTACCTCACAGGTGAAGATACAAGCAGCAGGGGGAAATCGGGCAGGTGGGGGAGGGGATGGGTGGCAATGGGGACAGATCAGGTCCCAAGAGGTGGCAGGGATGGCAGTGGGTCCCTAGCCTCATACGTTAATTTTTCATTTATTTATCAGGGTCGTGGCACAACAAAGGTTGAAGACCACTGCTCCAGCCAACTTGCATATATACCAACAAATAATTCCAACGAACATGGACAACTTGCACATATACCAACAAATAATTCCAACGAACACAGAAGACTCGGCTTCTAGGGCCCTACGCGACTTCTTGAGCCTGTGAACTGTCACCATGATGGGAAACTGCAAATGATCTTTCTAGCCACGGTACACTCCTCTTGTATAACCTGCATGAAAAAGTATTCTGTATTCCAGTATAGAGTATTCCTGTAGAGCGGGAGTCTGGGAAAGATGCGAGCAGAGGCAAGGAGATTATCCTTCATTAGCAGGAGATAAAGAAGGAAGGCATCGGCATTCTGCACTGCAACTTCTGGGGCTCAGCCTGACATTGCAAAGAAGTTCAAAGGCTGACAGTGTGATGTGATAGTGAGTTCTGGCTCATGCAAGCCCTGGGGAAAGGAGGGGGAAGGAAGTGTGGGGAGGAGAGAGCGATAGATTTTTCCAGTAAAAAGATCCGAGAAATTGAAATGAGATGCTGGGCTTGGGGGGAATATGCATGCAAGGAGGTGAGTATTAATAGTCGATAGATGCTGCACACCAACATTTAACAGATGAAACCGGGGACATCCTTGTAAGTTGTCACAGCCCAAACACTAAGAATCACCGCTGCGTTTCCCCACCCCTACCCCTCAAAACTGGCACAATTGCATATCTGTGTATTTGAAGATTTCTATCCTGCAATTCCCAAGGCAGCTACCAGCAAATAGGAAGTGTACCTTAAAACAACAGCACAATAAACCAACAAAATTTGTCATGAAACAATAAAACCAACTGCCTATAACAAATATTGCTGAAGGCGATACTCCATCTTCCGTATATGTCCCTCCCTCCTACTGATATAAAAGCAAAGTGGGCTCTTTTCAAGTCAAGAACCTTTATTGGCATACAAAGTGGGCTCTTTTGGTTAAACCTGTCTTAGGAAAAGCACACCTGCCCTACAATCCGTCGTCAGCAATTCAAAATCTCCCTGAGCAACTGTAGTATATGAAATGGAAGGCAATGCACTGCATGGGGCTTTCGTGCGCAAGCATTTACATGGGTATGTGCTAGAGGGAAGCGGCATCCCTTCCCGACCTCGAGATTTAACTTCTTGAGACGCCAAGGAAGGAATTGAATGCTAAAAGAGCACATGAAACGTGTCACATGAAGTGAGTTCAACAATTCACATGAAACACATTTTAAACAAGGCATTCTCAAGAAGCAACGAATAGGGATAAAATGGGGTCTGTGGTTAATGGGCAAAGAAACCAGAAAAAAGGACTGTCTATGGTAAATAGGGACCAATGGAGCATATGTAGATAGATGTGGAAAGCTTAAAGACTGCAGATCACAGTAACCCAATTAAATTGGGGGCCCACACACACCCCTGGCACAGGGATGAACAGAGCGCCCCCAGCACGATGAAACCGCGCCCCCAGCACGTCGCCCCACTCCCGTGCGTCACCCAGTCACGCCTCCCTTAGCCCAGAATAGCTCCATTTTGGAGCAGAATGGACGCGAGGGGGGGAGGGTGGGCCAGACAGCGCGCGGGTTACTCCGCAGACTCCACGCAATGGCGTCCCGCCGCCCCACCACTGCTGGCACCCATGGCTCATGCCACCCCTGGCTACACCCTTCCTCCACCTCTGCCCTGGCAGTAGCCACTTACATCAATGTCCTGGCCACCATTTTACCATATCTGCCTGTGAATGCTTTGCCTTATGAGATTATGCATATGCTGTATCACATGGAAAAATGGTCACTGGAGTTAGGCACCACTGGAAAGACAGCAGGCAAAAATGTAGGGCAGATGTTCCCAAACTGTGAACGTTGGCTCCCCAGGGAACTGCAGAAACCAGCCAGGAGGTACCCACAGAATCCTTGCGAAAAATCCACCACCCTGTACAATGTATAGGATTGGAGGTGCAGCCAATGGCCTAGTTAGTAGGTCAAGGGAACCACCAGTCGAAAACATTTGAAAACCACTGATATAGGGGACAATTGGGGGTGGGCTGAGTAGGATAAGGGCAGAGGCTCAGCTGGCCAGTGAGGGTGTAATCCTAACTTGGAGTTAGGCAGGGCACAGTTAGGCCAGCAAGGTTTGGCTGGCACAAGGGACACCGTAAAGTATGTTTGGGCCACTCTCAGAGTCAGAGAGGCCAGCACACAGACATGTGCCATCTTCCCTGACTCAGAGTGGTCCAAATGTGCTTTATGGTGGCCCTTGTGCCGGCCAAACTTTGCTGGCCTAACTGTGCCGGCCTAAATCCAGGTTAGGATTGTGCTCTGAGCAAGCCAAATATAGCCAGTGGCCACCAATAGAATTATAGAGTGCAGATTGTTAGAGATGTACGTTCAGAGAGAAAAGGAGGCGAAAGGGAAATGGGGGAAGGGAGATGACTGCATCGGTGTTTACCTCCAGGCAGCTCAGCAGGTCCACAGGTTGCCCTCTCCACCTCTATTTCTTCCATCCAGAGTTTCTTGTAGCAGAATTTCCAGAGGCCATAGTGGGCCGCCTCGCAAACGGCGGTGTGGTTCTGCTTGTAGGTGTTGAGTTCCACCCAGAATTCTGTGCCCACAGCCAGCACTGTCAGGGTCATCCCCACGATGGCCACAAAGAAGGCCAGCTTGATCTTGCCCTCTTGCTCATCTGTCATGGCCTTGCGCCGCTTGCCCCCTCCGCGTGCGCGCATGGCCATGCGCTGCTCCTCGTCCTGCAGGAAAAAATTTGGCCACATCATTGCCCCCCTTCCCTGCTCCCTTTGGCTTTAGGGAATCTATTTTGCCGGAGAAGTAAGCAGCCTGAATCCCAGCTGCAGCCCCCCTCCGAGCCTGAAGCCTGGCCTTCTTTGAAAGCTTTCCACGGCTCCCTTCTGGGTCTTATCTAGGTCACGGCGCTGCAGGCAGTACTGAAAAGTTTCTCGACCACTCTCACCACACCCCTGCTTCCCCACCCAATGCCCCAGCTTGACAGGGTGAAGCACTAGATGGACCAGCAGCCACCTCTCTCTCTCTCTCTCTCACACACACACACACACACTCACACACACACCCCAACAGCCTTGGCAGCTTGTGGAGCACCTGTTACTGTTCCTCAGCCATCACCTAGGCAATCAGGGTTATTTTAAGGCTGCAGGGTGCACAGACAGTCTGGGTGTGTGTGTGTGCATGTCTGACAGTTTTAAAGATGCAGAGGCTGGTACTAAAAACTCTGTCATCATCTCAGGAAGAAACAGGCCTTTTGCCCCAGCTTCCCATAGCACCCCCTGCTGGAGCTAGAGTAGCATGATGGGTTTCCACACCGCAAAACATGCACAGTTTGCAAAGTACATGCAGTAGCTCTGATCTGAATCCACTGCCCAAGTTACGAGAAGCACTGCATAAAAAAGCATGTGTGACAGTGTTGTTTTAGGTTCGTGTGTGAAAATGCATCAAATCCCTTTCCTCCCTCCCATCCTTGACAGTGCATTAGCCAGCAAACCTGAGGAAATCAATTGTATCGCCTGGCAGTCTTATGTAGCAATTTCATAGCAAGCAATCATCTAATCCGTGGTCCTCAAACTCGTTAGCAATGGGACCCATGTTTCAGAATGACAATTAGTCGGGATGATGTGGCTGGAAATGACATTGTCAAGCAGGAAAATTTTTAGCACCCCATATGATAAGATATCAATCAATCAATCAATCAATCAATCAATCAATCAATCGAACAGTTAAGGGCGCAGTCCTATTGGGCGGTGGTGGTGGTGGATGGATGCTGTGGCATGCTGGCCTGGGGGGGGGGGCTTGGGCTTGGGTTGCAGCCGTTAGGCCACATCCAAGCCTCCGGCCCCAAGCCTCCGGCCCCAGGCTGTGCGGTCCCGATAGGGGTTTCCTTTCCCCAGGGAGGCTCCTCAGTGCTCCAAAGCTGCGCTGGATACAGCCCAGTTTAGGATTGCGCTCTGAATTAGATTACTCCACCCAGAAGAACAAACAGCATGCTTATCTCTATTGCTTTCTTCTCACATCCAAATTCAGCAAGCTCTCAATTCAAGTAGTTTCATTTTAAGTTGTTTCATTATAACGTTAATGAGAAAAAAAATTGATTCCTGGCCCAGGTCACTGTGTGTGTGGAGTTTGCGCATTCCTACCCCCACCCCCATGCATGGGTTTTCTTCAGCCCTGAAAGCTCACACTTATTTCAATGTTTAATATTGAAAATGTTTGGGATCTTTATTTAGAAGTTTGGTGATGTTTTTTGTGACCAGAAAATACTCTGTAGGAACTTCAGGGCCCAATCCTAACTTGGAGTTAGGCCGGCACAGTTAGGCCAGAAAAGTTTGGGTGGCACAAGGGCCACCGTAAAGCACATTTGGACCTCTTTTGGAATCAGGGAGGATGGTGCATGTCTGTGTGACTCTGAGAGTGGTCCAAACGCCCTTTACGGTGTTCCTTGTGCCAACCAAATTTGCTGGCCTAACAGTGCCAGCCTAACTCCAGGTTAGGATTGCGCCCTCCTGGGATTGGAGGCCCTGTGATGCTCTCTCTCTCCCTTCCTTCTAATGCCATCTCAAAATGTACCTTGTCCTCCTGTAGCTAAGCCACGTAACTGAAGTTGGCACATATTTTTTCCTTCTTTACCTCACCACTATCACCCTCCCTTTCCTTCTCTGTCTTCCCCCCTTGATTTCCTTGGTTGCTCAGGGCAAGGATCCTGTCCTCTTGGTCTTTGAGAAGCATCATGCATAGTAATGGCAGGCACTATATACAATGGAGACAGCTACGGAATCTTTTTTTGCTCTTTATGTTAATGTGAAAGATTAAAGGAATTATTCATCTGAATTTAGACATGTTTACTAACCACCCTGTGAGAGATGAGTGTGTCACAGGTGGTTGAAAGCCAGTTTTTTTTGCTGATCATCTTTCCTTTTGTTTGGAGGAGGTTACTTTCTTCTGATTATTTGTGTCTTCATAATAATGATAATATTAACAACATCCTGGCAGCTGGCCTGGTTGAAGAAAGGATTTCTGAAAGGGGAATAGACCTAGCAGGTTGCACACACACACACACACCTAGCACGCACACACACACGCATGCATGCATGCACGAACACACACAAGTGGGCCTTCTATCATAGTGGCTACTGTTAGAAATTTGGAAACATGGCATGGTTCTTGTTTTGTGAAGGGCCTTGTGGTTGCCTGGTAACAGTTCTGGGGCACTTGTCCTCAGATTGGCCAAGGGCCCCCTCTGTTGGTTGCCAAGTGGCAGAGATTCCCCCCCTCCCCCAATAAAACTACTGTTTCAAAAGGAATTGGAGAAAATCCTGGGATATGAGAATCCAGACCTGAAGAAGTTAAGTCAAATTTGTGGAGGGCAAATTTGTAGAAGGCAAATTGTTCAATTTTAGGATGTTCATCCATGCAGTTACAAGCAGGCTGAAGCATCTGGTGCCACTTTGCCACACACACACACACACACACACACACCCCTGAGCTGAACGCTCAGCACAAGCTGATCAAAGAAACCCATTGAGTTAGCAAGGAAGCACAGCGGTTTGTGAGACTGCAGTGGGGAAGGATGGCCGTGGGGGAAATAGGATCAGTAGGGAGCACTACACTTCAGGGACTGAGATGTAGGCTGAGTGCAACCATGGGGTTGTTGGGTAGTGGACCAGCCGTAATGCCCCTTCCTTTTTGTATATGTCACTTTATTTATTAGTTTTCAATGCAGGGTGTGCCTTAGGCCTGAGGGGCCTGCAGAAACCTTATGGTAAGTTATACCAAATTGTTACCCTAGCAACAAGTCAGCACAGTTTTTTGTGCTTCTGAACTAACGTGGCAGCTATTGTCTCTCTAGCACAGTGTTTCTTAAACTGGATTGGAAGCCATTTGGTGGCTTGTGATCTGATGTCAGGGGGGTTGTCGGAAAGCTGGGAACAGCCATCTTGGAAGCTGCAAACCTTAGTCTTGCTGTATTCCTTTTGTGAGTTTTAACAGTCTGAATTTTCAAGTGAGTGTTGTTTTTTTTAATTTTGTTTTTAGTTCAGTATTTTTACGTAATATTTTGTCCTGATCTTGCTTTCTGTCAGGGATGTTTCATGGTTGTGCAGCAATTGTTGCAGTCCAGGAATGCCAGTTTACATTCCAGAAGTGTCATTTTATTATGTCACAACGATGGCACTTCCTGCCTGATGATGTCACTTCTGGCCATGACGGCACTTCCAGGTTAATGACATTGCTTCCGGTGGGTCCCAACACGAGTGCTGTTCTAAAAAGTGGATTCTGGTCTAAAATGTTTGAGAACAACGGCTCTAGTACATCAATAACAGGAGTTTACTTTTGGGGAAATTTTGCTGATGTTGATTACTATAGTAGCAGTAATTTTTACAACCTTCCTCATGGTGCCTTGCAAATGATAAATATAAGCCGTGAAGGTGTGAAGAATGGCACTGTGGGCAGGAAACCTAAGTGTTAGGGCTGGGGGAGGGGGAATACAATTCCTAACCACGTAGCTGATTATGGGCCTGTTAATTAAAAGTAGTAATACATAATGATAATCAATTATTGCATTGATATACAGGAGCCCAATGCAAAAACAATGTTGTCCATTCTCCAAATCCCCCTACATGCTCACATGCTCCTTCACCCTCCATCCTCCCCTCTTTTACACATGCTGAAACTGTGTGTCTCAGCCATGGCTAGGAGGACTATGGTTCCTCTTGAAGGATGCAGAGCTGCAAACAGTATTTCCTCTTTGTCCGCAGTCTTGGCATGAGGTCTTGAACCTGGGCACTGATTAGATGGACTACTGGCTGTTTTGCAAGCCATCATTTGCAACCATGGTTTGAAAACTGGGTTTGCAAGCTAACCATGATTCATGGAAATGTCAGCACAGACATGAATGCTGCATAATGACTGGCTCCAAAAATGAAAGGGAGGGGAATTATTAGCCCATCTATAAATGGGCCAAAAAATTCCCTTTCTTCAAAATCCCAGAATGCTCACCATATAGTCTTTTCCGGTACGCATCCCAAACCAGTAGGTTGATCCTAAATGGGAAATTTCATTTTCTACATCATCCTTTTCTAGAACTGCACAGTTCAGGCTCTTTTCCTTCAATAACAACCTCCCCTGAAAATATTTTCATTAGACTTTATTTGAAAGGTAGATTCCAGTAAAAATCCATGCATTGTTGTTGCTATTATGACGGACTGATGTTTTTGTTTGCTTGCTTGTACTGTTCCCACCCCCCGTGAATTTCTCTTCTTTATTCATAAGTAGCACAATCACTGGATTTTCCCAATTTTTCCCGCTTGTATTTTTAATTGTCTTCTTTTAAAATACGAAACCCACTTTTATACAGAAAACTTGGGACAGATTTTGCTTTTCCATTGAACTATATTTTCTGTCTCATTGCACATATTTTTGCATCCACTTTTGTCTTTGAAGGTTTTTTGTTAAAAATTTTGATCCTCTCATTGCCATGAAAGGATAAGAAACCCTCCACTTCCAATATAATTCTACCTCTTTCACCAAATTATATGCTTTCATTGAAACAAATGAGGGAATGCCCCCCTCCCTCCAAAAAACTACTTCTTAAAAGGCTAGAGGAAACAGTAAAGAGACAATAACAGTTTCTAACTGTTTTTCAGGCATGGCTTTTCCATAGAATTACGTAGTTACTGAGAGAAGAGAGTATGTCATATCTAGAACACTTCTTGGTAAGTGATATTTTCTGGTGTTCAAACATTTAGTTCTGTGGTGATTGGATCCAGGAAGCTTCTTCCTTCAAATGAACGTTTTCTGATTCTGACCCTATGTGTGTATAATTATTCTGCAGGAGGAACTTTTGTATGCAAACTTTTAAGTTTTAGATATGACAATATGGCTAAATCAAAACACAATATACTCAAGAGTTTTGGAATTTTGCAGCAACTGGTCCTGAATTCTACCACTAGAGAATTCCAAACCAAAATTCTGTGATCAGAATGCTAGTCAATTCAATACTTGCAACACTAAGCTTTTTAAATCAGAATTACAACCCACCGCATCTTGTGGGACTCATTTCCTAATAAGCATACTAAACATTTATATAGTACTTCTTGAATGTGCAAAGTACTTCGCATTATTATCTTGATGTAGTCCTCCCAACAAATAAACCCAACAACAAACCATAAAACAAGCCAGTATTAGGCCCATATTGCCGCTGAGAAGCTGAGGGTGAGCAGAAATGGCTTGCCTAAGGCAACCTACAGCACAATCCTATACAGGTCTACTGAGAAAACTTGGAACCGATTGAGGGCACAATTCTAACCAATTTTCCAGCACCAATGCAGTTCCAAGGTAAGGGAATAAACATTCCCTTACCTTGAGGAGGCCTCCGTGACTGCCCCCCCGCAACTGCAGGATGCAGCACATGCCCCATTGGCACAGCTTTGTCACTGCTGGAAAGTTGGTTAGGATTGCGCCCTGAGTTGAGTTCAATGGAACATATTTCCAGATAAGTGTGTGTTGGTTTGCAGCCCTAATGAGTGAGTGCCAGAGGCCAGATTTGAACCTGATTCATTTTCATAGCCACTACACTCTGCCTTAGAGGCATAGATTGCAGACTAAGGCCCCAATCCGATCCAACTTTCCAGCACTGATGCAGCCATACCAAAGGGGTATGTGCTACATCCTGCAGTAGGGATGCAGCCATAGAGGCCTTCTCAAGGTAACGCTTGTTCCCTTACCTTGGGGCTGTATTGAGGCTACACTAGCACTGGAAAATTGGACAGGATTGGGCCCTTAGTCAATTTGGTTATAGATTTTTTGCAAAACTTTATATTTCTTTTTGCAGAATGTGGAACGTTCAGAATGTGGAACGTCCTTCTTCTCATTAATGGAAGGAACAAGGATTGGAATTCCAATGGTTTGATTTTTTAAATTTTACATTCAGTTTTGGATTTCACTCCACCTCAAATTAAATTGTGAGGCAGCGCAATTTTCAGGGACAGCAAACCATAGTATTAATGTTGATTTATTGAAACTCAGTGTTTCAGGGTAGCTATAAATATTCCAGGGCCTGGTTGCTAGAGGCCCTGGAGCAAAGGTCTGCCCTGGGTCCCTCATGGTGCTTGTGGTCTGCTGCCCAGTGATATATAGAGTACTACAACTGCTACCAGTACTGACATCATTCAGGAATTGATTTCCCTGGTTGGGCCCTCTGATGGGCATGGCCCTTGGGCAAGTGCCCCATTTAGCCACTTTTTTATGTCATCCCGGGCATTAACACCACAAATATTGGAATGATCTGGCATCCACCACTAAGATAGGCTTGAATAATCTTGGTACTAATGAAACTATTACCACTGTCCTGGATGCAAGATTGCTGTTATTCTGTGTGATATAAACTGCCTTAGAGCGCCGTAAAGGACACCGCAAAGTATGTTTGAACCACTCTTGAGTCAGAGAGGCCAGCACACAGACGTGCACCATCCTCCCTGACTGAGAGAGGTCCAAATGCGCTTTACGGTGGCCCTTGTGCTGGCCAAACTGTGCTGGCCTAACTCCAGGTTAGGATTGTGCCCTTAAGCACAACTCTTGTGGAAAGGTTATTACCTTTGGTATGCCAGTAAATGGAGTAATTGCTTGTCATGACCCCAATATAGCTTTAAATAAATTACTGTGGATATTTTTTTTAATTTGAAAGACAGCTATAACTCAAGAGTTTTGGAATTTTGCAGCAACTGGTCCTGAATTCTACCACTAGAGAATTCCAAACCAAAATTCTGTGATCAGAATTATGCTCGTCAGTTCAATACTTGCAACACTAAGCTTTTTTAATCAGAATTACAACCCTGCACGGGGCAACATGGGATTCTGCTACATGCAAATAACAAAGGAAATCTATGTGAACTGCCAGTGACGATCTGCAGATCCATTTCTGCATGCTCAGGGTGAAGAAAATAGAACGAAATGCTAGAAAGCCTATCCGGACCAGAAAGATCTCGTAAAAGTGGTCACCCCCCAACCAGGAATGAGTTCCACTGAGAAAACAGTAATAGGCCACAAAATTCCCAATTGCTGACAGAAACTAAATTAACCAAATTTTAAGAAAACATCACAATCAAGTTGTCAGACTCCTCAATATGTCTCTGTGTGTTCTGTGTGCGTGTGTGTGTATGTATATGTATGTATATATATATATATTTATATTTATATAACTATAATACATGTAAAAATTCTCCCTAGGAAGCTGATTTAGGGGTAGGAAGGGATGTAATTGAGCTATCGTTTTGTTCATTAATCTTCCATATCCATATCTATCTATAGATATAGACATAGATATACGTACAGCATATGTATAAGATGGATAACACGAAGAAATTAAGTCAATAATGATGCTTGAAGATCCTTCCAAAATGGGCAAAGGGATGCCGGTATATCAACAGCAGGGATTCCTCCTCCCCAGAGGCAGCTTCATCTCAGGAAGAACTATGGCTCAGTGTTGGAGATGGGCTGAGGCGAAAACCAAAAAGACTTCCGTCAGTCAAAGGACGTCTTAAGCAGAAGATGCAGCAAAGACTAGTGGATTAGAAATACCTCTGACCACCACTAGAGGGCGGTCGGTCCTTTTAGATTTTCAAACCCTCCCCCCTTTAAACTTTTCTGGCACTGTGTTTTGGCACGAACGTTTGTCAGCCCTTAATTAAGCTGTAGTGGAGGAGAAGAGAGGGTTCCCTTATATACCCAGCAAGGAACAAAACACCCTCTTGATCTACACTGCAGCCTCAAATTTGGCACAGCATGCTGAGGAAGCCATCTTGGAGGAGATATGGATTGAGGAGCCTGGGATTTTCATCCAGATGCTTCACTTGCAGCCAGTAGATCCCAGTTCCTCTCGTAGGATCCAGGAACTCTGGCTGTCCATTTGAGATGTTAGGCAAGACCTACCCTCCTCCCCCAAGCATGGCTAAAACACGATTGCATCCTCCATGTCTTCTGTAGCCCAGCATGGAAAACATCAGCTCTGGTTATCCCGAAGGTGCCTGCTTGAAAGGATGGATGATCTTCGGTTTATTTTGCTTAAACGGGATAGTATGAGGAGTTGATCCCTTCCATGTCTTTCATAAAAGCCCCTTCTTGATTTAGTTCATCTCTTTCTCAAAAAGGTGTGAAATGTGAGTTCAGGTTCCACTGGGGATGATGGGCGAAAGAGGTAATGCAAGTTCATGGCTGGGTGGGTGGATGGATAGAAAGAGGAAGGAAGGAAAAAAGGAAAACAAGTATGAATGGACTGTTGGCTCGCTTCACAACATTATGACTTTCCTGTAATACGTTGAGCTGTGCCTTCTCTTCACCCTTCCTTCCTATGCCCTCTCTTCTCTGAACTACATCCCTACACTGGCGTTGTCTTCCTGTTGAGCGTGTTGGTGTTGGAGGAAGCATCTTTCCCCAGGGTGCCGGTCGCCCCTGCTACGCCCGGCCCAGTCACCGTGACCGTGACGCCAGGGTCCTTGGGGAAAGTGTTGTGCAACTGCAAGAACCCACTGCCAGTCCCAGTGGCGCCTGATGGTGCTGCGGCCGTTGATGCTGTTTCACTGGCACCGCCATAGAGTGAACTGACATTGGCTTTCGAGGGGTCCCTTGAGAGTGTGTACATGGAGATGTCGGTGGAAGGGAAGCCCTTGAGACCAACTGGTGAGGTTTCTCGAGACTGCGACGGCTCCGTGGAGCGGGAGCTGGAGCGTGACCGGCGGCGGTATCGGAAACGGTAGCTGGGCAGGCGCAAGATGGCAGAAGACGAGGAAGAAGGGTTTTTCAGCAGCTCTGTACGGCTCTTGCAGTGGGCTTCGCGGTTCTTCTCGATGTATATGTTGACTGCCAGGACCCCAATCATCTCCGCCAGAATAAAGGAAAGGCCACCAAAGTAGAAGGACCAGCCATAGGAGTAGTGGCTTTTCTTCTCGTCGTCACGCTTTGTGCCAGGGTCTCCGGCATTGGCTGAGATGTAGACAATGACCCCGATGATGTTGCTGAGACCTGAGTTGTGATAAAAAGGATACAGAGATGAGAGAGGTTGTTGGGTGGACAGATAAAGATAGAGTGGAGAGGGGAATGGCCATCCTGAAAGATATGTTCAAGAAAGTTTGAAGTTGGAGGAAAAAGTATCAAGGAGTTAATGAATATGTTGCAAGAGCCTTGCTAGGTCTGATGAAAGGAAGGTCCATCTAATGCAGCTGTTGGAAACGGGTTACAGCACTGTGTGCAGGATGCTCTACAGCCATGTACTGTACTCTGATGAGCAAGAGAAAGCTGACAAGCAGCGGATTATCATAGATTGCCTGCCAAAAGCAGGGGACCAAGAGCAGCTTGTGTACATCGCAGCTTTCAGTGACAGCCTGCCCAGAGGCTTGTCATGGAGACAGAGGCAAATCAGGAAGGTGCAGAGACCAGTGCCATAGAAGAAGGGAAAACCGTGGGGAAGATGTGATAGAAGAGCTGGATGTTGCTGAGGAATCCGATCAGGCTCCTGAAATCTAGAGGCTCATCTTGACCAAATAAAGGCATACCAGCCATGCGCCTGTCAGAATGGCACTATCAACCAGAAACCTGGGATGAAATTGAAGCAGCACCCACAGTTGCACAAGACTGGCACAATCAGAGAACGGTAGTGCATACACCAAGCACATTGACGTGAAGTGGCTTATCTACTAGGCTACAGGTTGGGGGTCTCCCTAGCCAGGAAAGGACCCCCGGTTGCTGGAATGCCCCCTGCCCCACAAACTGGCTGTTGGCATGTCTCAAAAGGAGGGTGATACAGAGGCTGGAGCCTTGCCTGAGCAATTCTGGTCTTCGCCAATTCTCACTCTTGGCCTGGCCTCTGATTCCAGTATCTCCGCTTGATTCTCTGGCTCTGACTCTTGGCCACCATTTCATGGCTGCCTTCAGCTCCATCACCCTCTCCCATCACCTGGTGCAGCCCACACTCCTAGTGACATCACTGCCTCTGGGGACTCCAGCAGAGATCTTTCCCAGCCCTGTGTCCTGAGATTCTTTACCTGAGACTGCCAAGGACCTGAGACCTTCTCCATGAATTTGCTCCAACCTATGAGCTATGGCCTTTCTCGAGTCAGTGAGGAACGGATGCTTAAAAAAATATGAAGGGAACAGAGAACACGATCGAGGTAGATGGCTGTGAAAGCCCAGGTGGATGCACAGAGTGGTAGAAGGGAGGGAGGAGGTGATGGGTGGATAGAAAAACAGACTGAAGAATACAGAGTTACTGGATTGCCTAAAAAGCCGGCCATACTCTTCACCATGCTACAGCGCCAGAGAAGGATGATACCTCTTGGTTATCCCATGCTACTTACCTGCAGCAACAAATAGGATTCCAGCCCCTAGGATGATGTTGCGCTTGGACTTGTAGACGCGGCTGGCGGCCACGCAGAATCCCCCCAGCAGTAGCAGGATAGCGCTTAGAATGGGGAAGATGCTTGAGGCTCGTACGACACCTGCGGGCAATGAGGTAGTGGGAAGTTATCATGCAGGTGATCCCAAATGCCTGAGAGCAGAGCTGCAGAATCTGCAGAATCGTGGGCAGACGTTCATGGCCTCTGGGGGCTTCAGAAAGCTTTCTGGAGATAACTGGAGCACTGCTCCAGTCACCTTTGGAGGGTTTAAGAGGCCCCTAACCATGGATTTGCTTATCTGCAGTTTTCTGTGTCCGCAAGGGGGTCCAGGAACTGATCCTCTGCAGATACTGAGGCCCCTACCTCTATGTTTACTCCAAACTAAGTTCCCTTCCATGAAAGTCTGACATTTCCTGCCTACCAGCCCTTAAACTATATCTCCCTTAGCCTTTTCTTTTAAAGCAAATTCTTCCTCTCAGTTACTGGCCTTCAGTGAGTTGCTTCTTTTTAGCAGCAGAGAGAGAAATAAGGAAGGCAATAGCCAAGGAGGCCCTGTTAAAATCTCCAGGACTGGTCTCAGCACTCACCTAGAGATCGATGCCAGTTCCTGCAACTCCAGGCCAGTCTTGAGGGGTTGGCATTCTTTTGTATGTGTGTAAACAGCTCACCCCACAGCAGAACATCCCACAGATACTCCTTTGTATGCACTATATGAATTATGTCTAAACTAAAGCCTTGATCCTGTTCCCAGAATCCTTTGCAATGTGCAGCGTTTATGGTAGGTGAATGGGTCCCTTGGCAGAGCAATGCTGACATGGACAATGTCCCCTCCCAGTTTGAAATATACTATTTTAAGGCTGCAATCCTATCCATACCTTGCTGGGAGTAAGCTCAATTAATTATAATGGGACTTACTTCTGAGTAGACAGGCATAGGGTTGGGCTCTAAATTAGTTGACATGAATAAAGTCTCTCCCCCCTTAACATTCTGAAACACTCTGAAAGGGGAGGAGAGGGGCAAAAATTAACTCATGGAGATCACCCAAAAGTCTTGAGCTTCTCTGAGATCTCCCAATGGAATACTTGATTCACATCTTTTTAATTCATTGCCTTCTCTTTGGCTTCCGTAGTAATTTCCCAGCTTGTTTACATTTTTAATAAGCCACCCAAAGAAACACTTTGACCTTGCTATAATCCTGAGATAAAGATGGTATACCTTTCAGCGTTTCACAGATGAAAATAGGGACAAGCTTGTAACACTCCTGCTCTCGTAGGTGGGATCGCAGCCTGCTCAGATTGACGCAAAGCCTACTCTGCCTGCTGTGTGCTGTATTCATTTACTCTCTGTAATCGCCTGTCCTTCACGGATATAAAAACCAAGCGTGTATTTGTTCTGTTGGGTTAAAGCAGGGCCGGCCTTAAGCCAATGTGACCAATGTTGTCACATTGGGCCCTGCACTTTGGGGGCCCCTGCACCAGCACAGCAAGCATATCGCCAGCTGCTGAGCCAGAATTTCTATGGGCTGTAGGTCAGTGGGGCAAGCAGAGCAGCTTTACCTTGGGCCTTTCCACCTGCCCCTGCCTGTAAACTGGCCAAAATGGGCCACCTGGAAGACGTTGGTGGTGACATGGTGGTGATACCAACTATTTCCAGGTGTCCCATGCGGCACAAGTGCTTTTCTTGTGGGGGCCCCGTGGGGAGGGTGTGGGGCCCCATGGGAATGCCCCACAATGGGCCCTGCCGCTCCTAGAGCAGGCCCTGGGTTAAAGATATATTGGGAAAATATAATCGCCCTACGCTGTGTTATCAACAATTCAAGAAATATATCAGCAGCTGCAATGCTCAAGGTGGCAGGCTATACACCAATAGCAGAGCCAGAAGGGAGTGCTGTGCTGCAATGCACTGCAGAGGCAGCCCCTCCCACTTGCCATCTGAGCCATTCCAGGCAGCAATGGCAGTGCTGCTTGGAATGGCTCTGATGGCAAACGCGAGGAACTGCTTACATGCCACATTCCGGCACCTTCAGTACTTACTGTGCCACTCCCCTCTGTTTCCTCTATTGCTATGCATTTCTTAGTGTTTATGTGTGTACATTTATACGCATATGTGCTACGCACGGACCCCTCAATGCAGAGATTTAACTCTCGGAAATGCTGGGTAGGAATCTGAACCTTGAAGAAAGACAGGTCTCATACTAACATTTTTCAAAAGCCATCCTCACATGGCAAAAATAGGGACAGAGATTTAACAGGGACAGACCAGAAGACAGGGAAATGTTCCTTGTGAATAGGAACAGTTGGAGCATAGGAGACAGATTTCTAGAGTAGAAAAGTAGATTTACATACGCATAAGTGACTCTGTCCTAACTCAGCCAAATCAAAATGGATTTTTACAGGGACAACCAAGAGAACTCTCTTGCCTCCAGGGTTCATGTCAATTCCAAAATTTCAGCTTCAGTGTCTCAGCTGTACAGGCATTAGAAAGACACCACTGTTTCAGGTTTTATTTTTTTTAATGGAAATGTACAATGGTTCCCTTTCCTCTGCCTGTTTGAAATATGTCATGAACATTTTGTCTGCATGATTTTTGTTTAAAATAAAATCAAATCTCCCTTAAGCACAGGGTTGAGGGAACTGATTTAGGAAGAGGTGAGGACCTTCAGGAAAAAAAAAAACCCCAACAGCTAGGAGTAGCTGCCAAGACAGATTTTCATTCATAAATGTTTGGCCAACTTTCATTAAAGAGAGGAACCAAGAGACAAAAAAATTATGATGAATTTAGACTTCTCTTTTCTCAAACCAACACACAAGGACGCAGTCTACATGACACATTTATATTGGTTTTATATCATTTGGTGTCATGTCTCCAGAGACAATAGTGATCCTACGGGGCGGGGACAAAAGCTATGTTGTGCAGAGCCTGAGCTTCTATGTAACTCAGCCCCTCACACTTGCATGCAGAGCCATTCGTGGCTCGGTGAACTGGAAGGGAGGCTTTGCTCTCTGACCTGTGAATGGTTCTGGATGCGAGTGGGAGGGTTCATGTTACACAGGTGTTTGGGCTCATGCACAACTGAGCATTTCTGTCCCCTCCAGCCCCTTAGGACACCATTGCTCAGAAAATCCTAGGAATTGTAGTTTGGCAAGGGGCTGAGAGTTCTCTGTTGAGTTCTCTGTTGAGTTCTCAGACTCAGAACTACAGTTCTCTAAAACAATACTAACCTATCTCTGGCTAGATGTTCTCCCAATTGTATGCTTACGAGGAATCTTTTCAATTGGAAGTGCCTCTTCCTCAGTAGTGGGATCTAAATGATTTAGGAACAGGAACTCACTTTTGATTGGCACTTGTTGGGAACCCGGAACCAGCCACGGAGCCCGTGAGGATCCGGAATGCCCGTTCTGGTCCGTTCCCCCTGAATGACATCACTGCCTTTGCCCCCCTAGGAATCCAGAGTCGCTCCCTTTAACCCTCTGAGTGCCGGCCAACCAAGAAGAAAAGCTCTTTGCAGAGGAATTGGGAGGGGGGGAGGAAGAGTGAAGTGGGCGGAGTCAGCCCTAATTTTAACTAGTGGAACTGAGTTCTCCTGCGTTCCCCCTCAATCCCACCACTGCTCTTCCTTCACCAAAAGCATCAGCTTGAGATCTGATCCTGATCAGCACTGTGAGGAGGGGAGGATAACACTTTCCCCTTCCAACCTGTTCCTACTGAAAATCACCCCTCTTGTGAGACTGTTTGGCCCCAAAGAGACTGAGGGTGCAATCCTATCCTGGAGTTAGGCCAGCACAGATAGGCCAGCAAAGTTTGGCTGGCACAAGGGACACGGTAAAGCGCATTTGGACCACAAGAGTCAGAGAGGATGGTGCATGTTTGTGGGCTGGCCTCTCTGACTCGGAGAGTGGTCCAAACATAATTTACACACCTTGTGCTGGCCAAACTGTGCTGGCCTAACCGTGCTGGCCTAACTCCAGGTGAGGATTGCACCCTCAGTCTCTTTGGGGCCAAACAGTTGCACCAGAGGGATGAATCTCCTAACTCCAGGTTAGAATTGCTTTCTGAGGCAAATCACCGCTTGGAGAGCAAAGGTGGGGGCTTAGGCAGGGACCTATATGAAGAGAATTAACCTCCCCTCCCTATGCTGTGTGGTTCTGAGCAGGATCCTCCCAGGCCTTTTTTTAAATGAAAAAGGGGCACTTCTGTTTGAAAGCATGCCTTGAATATGAAGTTGTACAAACATCAAGTTTGTCCTTTAGAGGATGGATGTGAAGATACACAAATGTGTGAAAAGAGTTTTGAACCCTCTCAGGGCCAGTATGGATGATGCAGTCTTGCTGGCGTCAATGAGTCATGCAGCGAAGGACAGGAACATGGATGTCCCCCTCAACTGGGGTGAGTGGAACATTCCAACTGCCTCTCAGTAACAATTTAAACCATGTGATAAGGGACAGTTCAGATGTTCCACCACCAGCACTCCCGGGGTGCAAGTTTGTGGAGCAGAACAGAGTGCTCAAAGGGACAACATATGATTCACACCCCTCATGACTTGGTGGGCAGAACCAACAGAGGGCATAATTTGAATTCTAAGGTTGTAGATTCATATATTTGAAAAAGAAAGGTCATATTTATTACATTTTTATCCCACCCTTTCTCCAGCAGGTTCACAGTGGTGTACATCAGTGTTCCTCAAGCTGTGGGTTGGGACCCCCTTGGTGGGTCGCCACCTGATGTCAGGTGAGACACAGAAAGTTGGGAGAAGCCCCCTTGGAAGCAGACCTTACTCTTGCTCTATCTCTTTTGTGATCATTAACAGTTTGAATTTCAACTGAAGGCTTTCTTTTTTTTAAATTGTTTTTAGTTCCGTGCTTTAACATAATTTGTTGTCCTAATCTTGCTTTCGGTTAGGGATGTTTCCAGAGATGTCATCCGGGTGCGCCAGGAACCGGAACGCCCAGATGATTGACAGCCTTCCGCCCCTATGGCGGAGGGCAGTCACGCCTCCCTGCGCCTCACAGCGCCTGAATCGCTCCATTTCAGAGTGATTCGGGATGCGAGGGACGGTGGGCGGGCCCAAGAGCAGCTCGCCTGTCCTCGGGAGAGGTGGCGCGGCCTGGGCCCGTCCTCAGAACTGGTGGAACGGCGTACCAGGCCGTTCCGCCAGGATAACACCACTGGATGTTTCATGGTTGTGCAGTTGCTGGAGTCAACACAGTAAGTACTGCAGGCAACACAACATGCTGTGTAAGCAGCCCACCCCACCCCCACTTGCCATGGGAGCTATTCTGGATAGTGATGGAATAGCACAATCATTGCTGCTGCCGCCGAGTATGGCTCTGAGAGACAGTGGGAGGGGCTGCTTACATGGTGCATTGTGGCTCCTGCATTACTTACTGCGCCATCCCACTGTAGCTGTGCTACTTCTAGTAAGTAAAGGGAAGCAGGATCAGGGCCACACCCCATTTGGGGACGGATTGATGCAGTGCTCCTCAGGTCCTGGAAGGTCGTGGGCCAGCTCTGGAATAGCCTAAAGTCACCCAGTAAGCTTTGTGACAGTGAGGATTTGATCCCAAATCTCTGTGCAGTGCTCCAATCCCTACGCCACATTGGCTTCTGTTATGCTATGTTATACACTGTATGAATTTGAAAGATATTCAGGGCAGGAGGCACGATGGACGCTGTGTGTGTGGTGTGAGTGTGTGTGCATGCATTCAGAAGTGCGTGCAAAATCAAGGTAATTAAATCACTGCGGAACACTTATTGGGCTGGAATCCGGCACTGTAGTTAGCATAATGATGACTCCTGCCCTGCAATTGGTATTCCTGGGGGGGCGGGGAAATAATCAAGAAGATCCTCTGCTACACTCTGTCTCCTTGGAATTTCTGACACTCTTCTGCTGCATGTATTTATTTATTTATAAAATGCATATCCCTGCAGCAAAATGCTCTCAATGCAGCTTTACAGTCAATACAACAGGTTAAGCAACAAAACATACCTAACTGCAGGTATAAAGCAGGAGGAGGAATAAAGTCCATGTTGAGAGCAGGCTAAAAAGGGTTCAACCCTTTTAAAAGGCCTGGGCAGGGGTGCTATGAGGAATTAGCTGGATCGGGCATTGACCAAGGACCCTCACCCACTAGAGGGGCCCCCTGATCGGCCCTGAATCCTTAGTGCTACGGACAGTGTGCCATCATGGGGCAGGTAAGGATGCCAAGGGGGTCCAGTGTAGTGCTTTGCCCTAAGGCTCCAAGTAGCTTTGTGTTTGCACTGGACCTGGGAAAATAAAAAAGGTTTTCCAGCAGACATCAGGTCTGCATACAGGTGAGCTTCCCTGAGAAGATGATGCCGCAGATGGGACAACACTGGGGGTGCAATCTTAACCTGGAGTTAGGCCGGCACAGTTAGGCCAGCAAAGTTTGGCTGGCACATGGGCCCTCATAAAGTATGTTTGTACCATTCTTGGAGTCAGCGAGGCTAGCACACAGACGTGCGCCATCCTCCCTGACTCTGAGAGTGGTCCAAACACACTTCACGGTGGCCCCTTCTGCCAGCCAAACTTTGCTGGCCTAACTGTGCCAGCCTAACTCTAGGTTAGGAGTGGGCTCTCGGAGTGATTGGCATATAGATAACTGTGGCCAGGCTATCTGTGCCCAGGAGGGGTTGCAGCAAGTGCACCAGCGTGAGCTGCTGAAAGGTGCTACCACATTACACTGGACCTCCGACGGCAGAACTCGCTCAGTGAGCCTGTTCGCAGTCTTTCCTCCCTGACTGTGAGCCTTGTCCTTTGGGGAATGTCATCCTGTCTAGAACATGTTGAGCACAACCTCCATGCTTGTGTGAACCACCCAGCCACAGTTGTTGTTGTTCAGTCGCTAAGTCGTGTCCGACTCTTCGCGACCCCATGGACCACAGCACGCCAGGCCTCCCTGTCCTCCACTAACTTCCTGAGTTCACCCAATTTCATGTTCGTTGCTTCGGTGATACTGTCTAACCATCTCATCCTCTGCCGCCCCCTTCTCCTTTTGCCTTCCATCTTTCCCAGCATGAGGGTCTTTTCTAAGGAGTCTTCTCATGAGGTGGCCAAAGTACTGAGCTTCAGCTTCAATGTACCCATCCACAGTACGTCCATCTTATCTGGATTGGGTTGGTTAGTGTATTAGTCACCATCCAGTCCCTCACTGATCTCACTGTATCATCATAACTTGAAGATAATCCTCGGCTCCAAGACCCACGTGCACTCCCTCCATAATATGACAGACTCCAAGGAACCCCACCACTGAGGACAATGCCATCTCATTTGCAATGTAATCCTCCCCTCCCTGCCATCACCCTGAAGAAAACAACTAGGGCATCATCCCCTATGCTCCCTGCCCCGCTTAAATGTGAGAGCAGGTTCTATATTACAGTCCCAGCATCCTTTGACACTGAGATTTCGCTGCCTTTCAATTCTGTTTCCCCTGGTTACAGAGAACAGTGGAGACGCATTCCTGCTGAGGCCAAGGAATGGGAATGAATACACCCCCCCCCATTTATACATACGTAGGAGGTATTCTGCACTGTCGTGATCATAGTCGGTGTCTTCTGGAAAGTGGTTGATTTTCACGCAAACCCCTCGCTTCAGTCCTGAAACAAAGAGAAAAAGATGGCTGGCACGCATAGTAGTTCTGTAAGCACAGCTCTAGCTTGAAGGAGTATTTTGATGTTGCACCCAGCAGTTATTCCCTATGAGACATTTTCTATCGCATAGTATTCCCTATTGTTTCCCCAAACTCTTCCAACATTTTAGGTTAGTCTGCAGCTGCCAAGCTAACCAGAGCCCACTGACTCCAAAACTACATGCAACCAAACATGCCATCTAGAACTCACGGTGGCATAGCACTAGGAACCCTTTTAGGGCCCTAATGTTGGTTGGTTGCCAACATTGCCCATTGTGATAGGCCTCCCGTAAGATAAGATGACTGTGGGCGCAATCCTAACTTATACATATATATATACTTAGTATTTATATTCCGCCTTTCTAGGTCATTAGATTGCTCTTTTGATTTTATTATTCAAGGCGGTTTACATAGGCAGGCATTTCTAAACCCAAAGGGTTTTTACAATCACAATAAGTTCTAATCTCACAAGAACTGCTACATTTCAGATGACACTTTCAAGTCCAGCCTCTCTTTCTTAGCTGCACGATTGCTCTCCTGCCGGCTGATGAACAGCTTCTTGCTCTCACCAAGAAGCAGCTGGCTGACACAATTCCCCTCTCACAGGCAGTCAGACACAGCTCAAGTCTTATCAGCCGCATTCTTCAAGGTCTGCCGCTCACAGAAACTTCCGGTGATTTAGAACTGGCGACCTTCGGATCTTATCTTCGGGCAGGACTGCAGCTTTAACCCTCTCAGCTAGACGGCCTGCTAGACAACTTGGAGTTGTGAGCCAGTTTCAGGTGGGTTGCGAAGCACCTAGGGCAGCCATATTGAAAATATGGGGATGCTGGAAAGGAGGAGGGCTATGTGGATGTTTTGCTTGTGTCAAGGCTGTAAAGAGGCTTTTTTCTTTCTGATTCACTTTGCTATTGGAAAATGGCTGAGAAACATCCCAACTTCTTGCTGCATTCTTAGGAAAACAGCAGGCTCTGGTGTCACAATGATGGCACCTCCAGCCATGACATAACTTCTGGTGGGCCCTGGACAGATTGTCATTCTAAAAAGTGGGTCCTGCTGCTAAAAGGTTTGAGAACCACTGGATTAGACAAATCGGTGGAGGAGAGATATATACTAATATCACTGGTTATGAGTTATTATGGCTGTATGAAACCTTCATGTCAGTCTCAGTGTACTGCTGAACACTTGCTGGAGGGCCACAGTGGAAGATGGCTACTGTCTTCCTGCCCTGCATGTGGCTTCTTGGGGACATCTTTGGCCAGTGTGGGAGGCAGGATGTTCGGGGCATCTTTGGAGGGATGCTGTGGGGCTTGTCTCATGCTAAACTCTGCACCTCCAGCTCTATCCTCCTGCTGATCTACTTGCCTATTCTTTCCTAGCAGCTATGGCCAGCAGGCTCTGGACCTTTCAACTCTATGGTCCATTAGCTATGCTGTTTTGCGATCAGCTGGTGGAGGGACAGTGGTTCCACACAACACTTATTAGAGCACTCTATTTCCTGTTACAGACGCAAAGTGCCCACCCCCATGGCAAATACAAGCCAATCGTGCATCCCTGCACCAGTCATAGCAACCCTGAGCAGAAACAGTTGGTGCATATGCTCATTATGTTTATTTGAATTCTTAAAAATGTGTGCACCTGTGCTTTAGTGCTGAATGAACTAAATGCATGAAAAAGTAAACTTTAATGTTTGGAAAAAAAAGTCAGAAAAAAGCAAACTGCAGCTGTTGAAAAGTTATGGGGGAGAGCCACATTGCAACACAGTAATTTCTCTTCATATGTGAATTCACTACCCACAAATGCATGTAGCAGTGAGGGGCAGGATTGCTGCCTATCTCAAATTTCCTGTGGAGAGTAATTGTCCCTCTTCACCCCTGCGCAGTCTTTCTAGTGGCTGTTGCTGGTGGTCTGCCTTTTTCTTAGATTGTGAGCCCTTTGGGACAGGGAGCCATTTAACTTTATTAATATTACTATTTACCTGTAAACTGCTTTGTGAACTTCGTGTTGAAAAGCCGTATATAAGTACCTGTTGATTGATTGATTGATTGATTGATTGATTGATTGATTGATTGATGCTGTTCTTACCTGTCTGGGAGCTGAACGTCTCTGTTGCCTTCTGCATGTCTTTCAGGCTTCCAGAATGCAGCAGAGATGTTCAAAATGGCGCCTGTGACCAGCATGCAGCCTGGCTTCTGTGACTGGCTTCTGCAGCAGAGACTTTCTGAAGTCAGCAAGGACCTTCAAAACGGCACCTGCGACCAGAGTGGTGTCTTTGAAGCAGTTGGGGGAAGCAGGAGCCCACAGGTAAGGTGCCCCTCTCCCTAATCCCCTGCACCTAACCCCATAGTATCAACCAACCAACCAACCAACCAACCAACCAACCAACCAACCAACCAACCAATCAATCGTATTTATATACCGCTTTTCAACAAAAAGTTCACAAAGTACAGGCAAAAAATGATTATAAAGTTAAATGGCTCCCTGTCCCCAAAGGGCTCACAATCTAAAAATCAATGGTTTGTTATGTGCAAATTTGCCATCCACTAGGGTTTCCAGGAACTAACAAGAGCTGAATGTACATATTTGCAGAGGTACAAACAGCCAATACAGCTTACAATCTCATCCACCAGCTGTTTGGCAGGGAAGGAGGAGCTGAGGAGCTGCATCTAAGTCTTCACTCCCTCTCCCAATCCACTGATCTGAATGGCAGAGCAATAAAGAAGTGCAGGACATGTCATGCAGAAAAGCAGGGCATCACCCACGTCATCCCTAACTGTGTCACAGGTTATTTCTTAGTGCGAGGTGAATCAACAGCTAGGCTGTATGTTAAAGGATGTCAGAAACATTGCTACTGATCAGGTCACTGGAACGCAATGGTTTGCCATTGAGGATGACAATTACATCACCTTGCTTCTCCAGAACACCTGAGTGGCCAAATGACATTTATTCCATTATTTTTCAGAGAAAATGAAATGCTTCAGCATGGAAGCATCCTGATCTGTCCAATTTGGACTGGCAAAGTGGTGGTGGGCTTTTGAGTAGAAGCTTTGTTCTTGTGGCTCCTTCCTGAAGCCAATTAATTTATGAGTTCCTTTCCCATTGTGGGAGAGGAGACTTTAAACAGTGGTTTCTTTAATTTTTCTTGTCGTCGTCGTTATCATCATCTTACTACTTTATCACAGCCTATGCTGGGCTGGTTATAGTCTGCAATTTGGGATCTAGCCAAGATCTAGGAATCACAGAGATATCTTAGAATTCTTGCTGCTCCGTCATTTTCTGAGGCTAAACTGGTATATTTTGCTCAAGGCCAAAAATGTTGAGGTGTTTCTTCAGACCAGGCACCGCTCCAAGGGCTTCAAAGACAATTACAATATTGACCTTTTTCTCCCAGAGACACTGAAACACTTGCAGGTTTTGATATTTTGTGATCTTCTCATGTTCTTTATCTTCAATTCTGCTGTCACCTGAGATTACGATATCAATTGTCCACACTTGATTTGTTCTTTTTGTCAATTACTTGTGGTAAATTTGATGTTCTGTGTTCTAGAAGTTTGTAATCTGAGGTCCCAAAGGACCTTTTCCTGGTTGTTCTCAGTGATTTTATCAGGCTATGAACCCAGGAACGTCAGCGTGAAGGTAAATTGTACTGTTTGCAAAGATTCCAGTGAACCATAGCTGCAGCTGTATCATGACCTTCTTTACAGTCAATTTGGGCAATCTTGCTACAGGCACTGACCATATGGTTGACTGTTTCATCTTTCATCTCATGAAGTCGACGTTTGCCGTTGTCACTGGTCTTCTGACTCTTTGCTCTGATATTATTTGTTGCAAGCTCCTTTTACTGTGCAGCTGGGATGATTCCTTCTGTTTCTTGCTTCGTCCATTCTGCAGCCATTCCCATGTTTTCTTTATCAGTTTTATTACTGATGTCTTTCAGGGCGCAATCCTAACCAACTTTCCAGCATTGGGGTAAGGGCAATGAAGCTTCAAGGTAAGGGCACAAACATTCCCTTGCCTGGAGGAGGCCAGAGGCGTTTCTACAGGGAGGGCAGAGCTCTAGGTTTTGCAAGGAGCCTTATCCTATCATGTAAATCCCTCCTCTCCCTTGCTGCTGTAGCCAGTAAGTAATGCCAAGATGTTGCTGTTCCCTGTGAGGATTGGCTAAAATGGTTCAGGAGAGCAGTGATTTCCACTGCAAGGTAAGGCTTCTTGCAAAACTTAGAGCTCTGCCCTCCCTGTAGAGATGCCACTGGAGGAGGCAACTGCAGGATGCAGCACATGCCCCATAGACTCAGCTGTGTCAGTACTGGAAAGTTGGTTAGGATTGAGCCCTCAGTTATTGGACATGATGTTGTCTTCCCTTCCAGTTTTCTAGGCGCGTTTGAACCTCAGCCTTTTCGTAGTCTTCTTTATCTTCTGTCACTTTCAGGGCACAATCCTAACCTAATCCTAACTCTTGCACCAGCCCAGTGCCGTCACACATGTGCCATAAGGTACCTCTGTGCCGTGAATTCGGTTGCTGGGCCGGCACAAGCAGCACAAACGCCACTGCACCCGTCAGCTGTGCCAGCCATGTACTGGCTTCGTTCTGCTGGTGCAGGGCTGTGCAAAGGGCGTGCTGGAGGTGGGCGGGGGGCATAACAGGGTGGCACCATGGATGGAGAGGGGGCGGTGGCGGGACATGGCCATTGGGCTGTATCCTAACCCCCCTCCCTGGACTGGGTGGCCCTGATTCGGGCCGCGCCTGGCTGCGTGGACTTGTGCCTGCTATTTTGCTGGTGCAGATTTGAACAGCCCCATAGGGCTGGCTGAGGTTTACCCCGGGGCAAAGGGGAACATATCCCCTTGCCCTGTGCTGAACTGCTGTTGCCTCCTAATGCAGCACATGCCCCATTGGCATAACTATGTCAATGCTGGAAAATTGGTTAGGGTTGTGCCCTTATAGAATTGTCTTTGATAGGTTTGAAATTGAAAATGTTGTTTATATTGTTGGATCCTGCCTTTGTTGAACTTCTTGGGAATGGCAATTGTCCTTTGCTTCCATTCTTCCAGAACTTGGGCTGCGGTTTTTGCATCTAGTTGGTATTTCTTCCTAAGGTTTGTGATTGTTTTAGCATTCCTAAATTGGCCCTCCTTCATTTCCTTTAGGCACTTACAGTATTTCTGATATTGCTTAATCTTTTGTTCAAAACTCATTTGCCAACTTGGTTTTTTGATGTTCTGTTATTGATCTTTTTTTAAAAGTCAATTCCAAGTTCTAGCAGCAGCATGTACTGTATATCAACTGATTCACTTATGTTGGCTGTTGGAATTGCTTCAGCTGCTGCATTAGGCTGCAATCCTACCCACACTTGCCTGGGAGTAAGCCCCATTGATTATAACAAGACTTACTTCCAAGTAGACTTGCATAGGATTGCACTCTTAATATTTTTAATTATTTTTGCAAGTTCTTTCTTTGATGGCGTTCTGAGGAACACCAACTGTTGATTAGTGTTCATGTGTTTATTTTTTTCTTCTTGTTGAGCAGTAAGCTGATTTTGGAATTGCAACTGGGCACCAATATTAACTTTTTCTTTTCTATGATTTTCTTGTTCTTTATTGCCATAGGTACTGTAGGTTCATAATTGTTCACTTCAAACTGGCTGTTGTGTTGTAATTCTTCCAGTTTCACAGCTGTGAATGTTATTTTTCGTAAT
>JAJKFI010000159.1:306554-318521 GCA_029204185.1 Lerista edwardsae | reverse complement strand
ATTTTTCGTAATAGATTGATGTTGGTGCGCTAATCACTGTTCTCAGTGGAATTCGGACACTTTTGTTTCCCTGTTCCATACATTTGCTTCAGATATCCTCACTCAGATGGTCTACACCAGCAATTCCCAAACTGTTAGGGCCACAAACCCATCTCATCCTCTGTGGTGGATTGAACTGGGCTGATGCTTCACGTAGCATCCCAATGCCTTATCAGGATCCCCTAGATGTATTTTCCAGGTTGTGCTGGACCAGCAACCCACTTCATTGGCCTCCGTGAGCATCAGAATATTGGACGCAGCTTCTGGTCAAATTGGAAGTTGCATTTGCAAACCAGAAGTAACTTCCTGTCGCTACTGCGGGTCATTCTGGGGACCGTGGAGGCCAATGGAGTGGGTCACAGGCCTGACTCAACCTGGAAGAGACCTCCAGGAGTTCCCAATTGTGGCGCTATGAGGGGCATTGGGTTGCAGCCCAACACATCGGATCGCAACGCCCCACACATTAGCTCGCAACCCACAGTCTGAGAAACACTGGTCTAGATTCAAAATAGCATTGCATGATGATTTTGCTTTCTTCTTTTGACCACATTCTTTGATGTTTATTTCTCGGACGTTTGTTTCCTTCCAGTAGTTGATCGGGTCTTTGCCCTGGTTGCTCAACACAAGAGCTTACCTACTTGGATTCATTTCGGGCCTGTGCTTTGGTTGCACAACAGAAGAGCCTGTGCCCTGTAGCCCATTTTCCGCCAAAGTTCACTAGCTTCTGATGTGGTTCTTTTCTATACTGGACGACAACTGAGTTGGTACAGAGGCTTCGTATTTATGTTTCTCACCATGCTAGGAATGGGTTTGGGACACATTTAGTCTGGCTTCTCAGCAGAGGCCTATCTGGTATGGGTGGCCCTGTCCAGATTAGCCCTCAGCCTCACTGAAGCACGCAAGCCCCACCACCACTACAAGGTAGTGTCCCATGGGGGGATTATTATTATTATTATTATTATTATTATTATTATTATTATTATTATTAGTAGTAGTAGTAGTAGTAGTAGTAGTAGTAGTAGTAGTAGTATTTCACTACTGTTCCACAAAAAGTTTTCAAAGTGGTTTACATAGCAAAGAAATGCTACGGTGGCAGTGATGTCATGCAGGGGGAACACGGGGGAACTCAGTTCCACTAGTTAAAATTAGGGCTGACTCCGCCCACTTCACTCTCCCTCCTCCCCCCTCCCAATTCCTCTGCAAAGAGCTTTTCTTCTTGGTTGGCCGGCACTCAGAGAGTTAAAGGGAGCGACTCCGGGTTCCTAGGGGGGTGAAGGCAGTGATGTCATTCAGGGGGAACGGACCAGAACGGGCGTTCTGGATCCTAACAGGCTCTGTGGCTGGTTCCGGGTTCCCGACAAGTGCCAATCAAAAGTGAGTTCCTGTTCCTAAATCATTTGAATGACACCACTGTACAGTGGTCCCTGTCCCACAGGAGCTCACAAACTGCAGTAGAGACACAAGAGAGATGTTGGCCAACAAACTTTGGCTACCACCAAAGGTGTCTCTTTTCCTAATTAGCAGGTGTTAAAACTGCAAGATTGTGCTAGTCCTGATTTAAAACAAATAATAATAATAGAAGGAAATCAGTAAGCGAAGCCTCCCCCCATCCTGGAACAGGAACTTCCTAATTATGAAGCAATTCATCGGTAATCCTGCTCCTGTGCTGAACTGGAAGCAATTAGATGTATTGCTGCAAGAAGGAATCTGCTAACGGAAGTTGCTGAGCTTTGCTGAATGGGACTTTCTTCTGAGTAAGCATTATAAAGGATTTTGGCCATTGGGGGCAGGCATGGCTGGATAATATAGCACTATATTAAATGCCGTGTGGAACCATTGTTTTAATTCTGATTCTAGAGGAATCAGGGGTCTTAGCATAAAAGAAACTTTGGTGTTTAAGCCAACCAGTCAGGCAGAATTGCTACATTCTATAAGCCCTGGTCGGCCTGAGAATTCCTTACACTCCTTGGTGTGTCATTCTTATCCTTGCCTTCCAGCATTTTGGCCTATTGGATGAATTCTCCTGTTAAAACTTTCACCTTGTCTTGGCCATTATTTCCTCCAATTTGGTGTTATACCTTGTTGTGCTAATACTGTTGAGCTCACCATCCAGCACAGGGTTCAAGTTCCTGCCCAACCTTGACAGCATCATATCCCAGAACTAAATCTCTATTAAACAGATTTACACGAACTGGGTTCCTCACCTTCTAAGCAACATATCCTCCAGAGGCCTGAGTGAGTAAGCCCCCCAGGATCCTTCTTGTCCTTCTGGGGGGTTTCCTCGGTGGAGATGTTTGTGGTATTGCAGATGAAGGCACGGGCATACAGCCAGTAATCTGTGCCGATTGCAATGATCATGAGGCCGAAGGCTGCAAAGGCTCCCACGGTGGTAAGTAGGATCTGGACACCTTTTTCACACCAGACCATCCTTTCCTCATTCCAGCGCTTAAGTGACTCCAGCTTGGCGGCAAAAAACAAGACCAGCAGTGATGTATGCTAGCAGTGGCAGTGATGCTTTCAAGGAACCCAGCTGATGGGTGCCTTTATTTTTGTGGCTGGCTTCCTCTTCCCGCAAGCAGAATCTGGAACACAAGAACTTTTGAGAAACGACACCAGGAGTACCCTTTAGCAATCTAGCTTAATAAGGGGATGGAACCTGGGTATAGGGACAGGCTAGGAAGGATGCTTTAACAGCTCTTGAAAAGTTCCTGGGGATCTCTGAAGAACTTTGGTGTAGGTTCTGGATTGTTTCTGGAATATTATGTTCTCTTGGAAGCCCTCTCTTCAGATTTTAGCAGGAAAAATCTAGATGGACTTCAAGATAATTTTTCAGAGCAGCTGCAAGAAACTCCTGGGAAATTTCTGGAGAATGGCTGGAGATCTTAGGGAAGCATATGGATGATTTAAGAAGAAATTTTGGATAGTTATTGGAAACGTTTGGTGGAGGGTGGTTCTGAAAGATGAAGGTTTGGATAGCTGACTATGGAATGTCAGGAATATCTAAGGGGAAATATCTGGAATGGCTGTAGGTTATTGATGTGCAAATCCTGAAGAGCTGTTGCAAAACCTCTGGAAGTACTACTTGTTTCTGGTGTACTACTGGAAAGCTGCTATGAAAATACTACAGATTTTCTGGGAACCAAAAGAGGTTTCTTGGAGAGCTATTGAAATATGTCTAGAGAGCTATCAGGGACCTGCAGGGTAAAATTCTGGATAACCTTTTTTGTGAAACTTCTGGATGACTACTGATGAATCTTCAGAGGTTCTATGGAGCACTTAAAATAGAATATTCACGGATATTTTCTTGATAAACTGTTGTCTTCTAACAAACTCTGAGCTTCAGAATGTTTTTGGGACTCCCACTTTCTTCTCTTCGATGCCACTTGGTTTACTGTACTTCTCTTTTTCTTGCTTGCCTGTTCTGCTTTTCCTTCCTTGGAATTCCTCTTAAGTTTGGACAGCCGTGAATTCCAGGTGCTGCTGTTCAGTTTTAGGCACACATTGGTTCACAGGGATCACTCAGTCTCCCCGACTCAACTTGACATGGAAGCCGGCAGCTAGCTGTGGGACTATATGATTTCTGGACAAAGGAAGAGAAAAAGAAAGTGCTGAGTTTAAAAACAACAAATGCATATCTAGGGAAAGAGTCAGTATCCCTCAAACCCTGAGTTGATGACAAGCATTTTAGTTATCAGATGAACCCTGATATCCCAAATGAAATATGAACACTCTGCTTGAAGATCCAAAGATCCAAGTACTGGCCTGTCAGTACTATTCTGATGACTATTGTCCTGCTTAGAAGTTTTTTCTTAGCAGGTTCTGAGAGTTGTCTCCTCTCCGCACTACAGTGTTCCTCACAAGTTTTGAAAGAAGCTCAGGTTTATTGTCATCCCAGGCTAACTCCCATAAGCACTTTCCTCTGAACTCAACCCCCAGAGTGAGTGGGTTCCATTCCCAAGCCCTGCCTAGGTGCCAGAACATGTTACTTGAAGAGTTGGCAACCTTATTATCATTATATGAATGAATTCAAATATTAAACTATATACTCTGGTTTCCTAGGTGTCACCATGGAGACAAGAGGAGGCGGAGAGAAGAGTAGGGCTGCCAACTATCCAGGATTTGCCTGGAGTCTCCAGGAATCAACATCAATTTCCAGGTGACTAAAAGCAACCTTGGTGGTTTTAACAGACTTTGGGTCCAATCCTATCGAGTTTAACATAGGATGTATGAGTACTGCCTGCACGGCTGTTGTGAAGGCACTGTAAAATGCCCTCACTGCTAGCGGGAAGGCCTTGGGAAGGCCTTATCGCTGGCAGCAGGCCAATGCCAGCCTTGCACCGTCTGGGGGGTAGCAATGCAAGCTAGCGAGCGGTAAGTGTACCAGTCAGCAGCGTTGCACGCTCTGGGTGGGGCGGGAGAGCATTCCTGGGTAGCGGAGGGTTGGAGGGGTGGGACTGGTGGCGACCTTCGCTGCTGGATCCTAACCTCTGTGTTGGGCCACATGGCCCGACACAGAGGCCCTCGCCTCTGAGCCGGCAAAATAGCCGGCGCAGAGGAGAGAACACCCATCATTCACCTTCCTTCTAGGAGCCTCAGGCATCTGCCCAGCACTGATAGGATGAGCGGTAGCTGCTTGGTAGCTCAGGGTTGGGCTGTTTATGACATTATGGGCCCTGTGAAAGTGAGGCAGGAGCAGGGCAAGGATGGGGCAGACCTGGGTGGGGGTAGGAGTGGGCCTGTGCGGGGTATATGACCTGGAGGTGGTTTCCACCACTGGATCCTATCCCTTGCCTTGGGCTGGGCAGCCCAAAATAGCCAGTGGAGACGAGTCCCATTGCTGGGGCAGGGCTTTCCCTGGGGGAAGGGGATGACTGGTGGCTGCCGTACATCTCATAGAGCTGGGCAGTTTGGGATTGGGTTGTATTCATGTTCCCTGGTAAGGGGAGAATATCCAGGAATAGATTTAAAGCGGAATTCTCACCTGGAGTTAGGCTGGCACAGTTAGGCCAGCAAAGTTTGGCTGGCACAAGGGACACCATTATGCATGTTTGGACCACTCTTGGAGTCAGAGAGGCCAACACACAGATGTGCACCATCCTCCCTGACTCCTAGAGTGGTCCAAGCATACTTTACAGTGTCCTTTGTGCCAGCCAAACTTTGCTGGCCTAACTGTGCCGGCCTACGTCCAGGTTAGGATTGTGCCCTTAGTCGGATTTGGCAATCCCAGAAAAGAGCCTGAATGACTCGCTATTGAATGATCAAATATTGGCATATATTGACTAGGCCGAAGCCTGCCTATAGTTAGGAACTCTGTTTCTGCCTTGAATTGTTTTGTTTCTGTTTATAATAGTGCAGAATATATAAATTAAGTAAATAAGGGAGAAGGAAGTTTGACTGGTATACACATTAATCTAAGAAAAATTAAGCCATTTATTGTTTATGAAAAAAAACAAGAAGTGTTTCTTATTTCTTTTTCAGCCCATTTATATAAACACAGGGAGAAAACAGAGAAATAGGAAGAATAGTTTCCCTAGGTCCAAATAGCCCCAGTGTGCCACCTAAAGCAAGGACCTAGGAATCTTAATTCCTGGGCTACTTATATTTAACTCACTAGGTCTCCATCCACTCTTATTGCCCTCCAGGGAAGTCTTGGTTGCCAGGTATTTCCCTGTGAAGGCATTTTATAGAAGTGGCATTAAGGATATCCTTAGATTTGGGCTACGTGTGTCACTTCTGAATATTGTAAATGGAAGGTAGAAAGGTAGTGAAAGCCCTTTTCCAATTCATTGTACATATTCTTAGCTAATGTAGTTTTTTTTTTTATTCAAATTAGAAATCCAGGTCTACAAAGACAGATTTAAGCATCATTTGTAGAAATAATCTCTGGATTTGTCTTCCTGAACCATTTTTGAACAATAGCACCCACATATGTATTAAACATGGCTTGCAAAAGCTGAACCACACATTGGGGTCTTCCTGTACCTTGTTTGGCAGCCTTATAGATCTGCTCAACTATGACATGTCAACCTTTTTATTCAGAACTGGGCAACATGCCTCACAAGTGCCCCTGTTGCAAGGAAGCCACTTATCCAAATGCTGCAGCTTCCTGATCTTTCACCTACTCTGCATCCTCCTTTTCTCTTTGACCTTTTGAAGGGCCAAGTCACCACCTAGTCACACTTTGCTGCTTGTGCTCCCCTGCCTCTGGAATCACCACATCTAGCAGGGTCATGCCAGATATGACAGTATCATGCAGTTCCATGGCAATAGGGCCAAATACCACCAGTCATGTTGTGAAGAACCACCAGTGGCAAGCAAGGTCTTAGACACTACTCCCAGCTTTTGCAGATCTAAATCTCTGCATTGTGCCTGTCTCTTCCTTGAACATGACATTTTTCTCCTTCTTTCCAATTGCAGAAAATGGCAAGATACAGTCTGTCCAATCCTATGCGTGTAAACTCAGATGTAAATCCCACCAACTTTGAGCTTTACACCAAGTAAGTGAGCACAGGGTTGCAGCATTGTAATCCTAGCTAATAGCGCAATCCTAACCTGGAGTTAGGCCGGCACAGTTAGGCCAGCAAAGTTTGGCCACCATAATGCATGCCTGGACCACTCTAGGTCAGGGAAGATGGTGCATGTCTGTGTGCTGGCCTCTCTGACTCTAAGAATGGTCCAAACATACACAGTGTCCCTTGTGCTGGCCAAACTTTGCTGGCCTAACTGTGCCCCGCCTAATTCCAGGTTAGGATTGCGCTCTAAATCTCCGTTGTGGCTATACAATGGCACCGGCAGAGCTACCACTGAATCCTGTGGGGGATTTTCGGCTGCTAGGCGAAAGCCCCAACAGTCACTATGGGTCAACTTGAACCTGCATCAGCTCAACTGCTGGTGCAAGTCTGCATTGACTCAGGAAGGTGAATCAAACCTGGGAAGGGGGTCGGGATTTGGTGTGTGCACCTCTGATCCCGCCCTCCTCCTGGGCCTGATCTGCCTTACTCCCAGTTCCTGTCACTGCCCCATCCTGCCCACTCCATCCAATCTCCTCCCAGCCTCCCTCCTCCCTCCTGCCGTGGCTTACTTGCTCCGTGGATCTACCAGCGCACACGAGGCTGCTCCAGCCTCCCCATCAGCGGGTTTGCAGCATGCGTCGGCGGAGGCTGCTTTGTGACTGCCATAAAGCAACCTCCGATGGCGCAATGCTAATTATGCTGGTGGGAGAGAGGAGACAGGAGTGTGCTGTAAGAGTCTTATACAAAGGGTCTTGTATCTAAGCGCTTTGAAAGACCCAAGTACACATTCCTAGGAATGACTAAGGGCGCAATCCTATAGTGCTGCTGCATCGGCGCTACACCCGTTAGTCTGGCATTACGAGTGTAACGCTGGCGCTGTGCCCGTTAGGCTGGTGCTGGCCGGCCAGCACAATGCCAGCGTCAGTGCAAGAACCCAGTGCGCCCTACGCCGGCACAGCAGCGGCGCTGTCTCCGCCATCGTCTCCCTCCCGTCCCACCTGTGCCCTGCAGCGCCGACGGGACCTTTGGATCCGGCGCTACCACTCCTTAGGATTTGGCCTTCCCTTCGTCAGCGCTGCTGCGCATCCTGCGCCGGCATAAGGTAGGACTGGGCTGTAAGTCAGCCTGTTTTTGTGTTTGCTTTAAAGCAGAATTGGGGTTTAGAATTTTAGAGTTGGGATTTAGAAGCACAGAGGGGGGTTAGAAGTTTGCCTCGCTCCTCTTCCAACCCCAGTTGCACAGCTCCCTGCACGTGATTTATAATAGAAAAAAAAAAACCCTCCTAATGGTAGACAATGGGAGGTTTCTCTTGTGGGCAGTAGCGCATGGGGCAGGAAGCATGAAGTCAGGATCAGAACCACAGCTTCTGAATGAAGCAGTTCTAAAGTTTCCTTATATTACCCCCACCACATTTCCCCACTGTTTCACATGCTCCCCTCCTCCCACGTGCAATTTAAAAAAGAAAGGAAAATACTTGTATCAAGTATCATTTGGCCCTTATTCTCTGGGCTTCCTTCCTCTCCTAAAAGTTGAAACATTCTGACCTCCTGACCCATATGTTCTAAAAAGAGACACCAGATTTCGGCATCCCTCGGAGAAAACCCCGGTGTCCTCGCTTCCACTGGTTTACTGGACTGTCTCTTCCTGCTGTTTATTTGACATTCTGCTCCATGCTACATCCATAAATTCAAGCTCCCCATAAATCCAAGAGGGGCAGCTCATAGCCCCCAACCCAGCAGTGTCTGTTCTTTTGCTAGGGTGGGAATCTATCCTAACATTATCCATTGATACTACTGCATTTACCAAATAATGGCACAGGTACTAGTTTTCAAAGACACCTCCCAACCTACCTTAAGAGCCTTGAATGAGGCCTAGAGAAGACTGACTTGTGGACATGGGATGACTGGGAGAGGGATTTCAGTTTAGTGGTTGAAATACAAGGGAGCAGAAGGGGAATTGCCTTTCTTAGCTTTTGTGATGGTTCTCTTAGCTACTGTTTCTAGACAATATGGGGAGCATGATTCGACTAAAACTGAGAGGAGGGGCTCAAGTAGTAGGGTTTACGGATTTCGTTAAGCCCCCCCCCCTCAATTATTCCTTCATAATTTGAGCTGTATATCAGTTTGATGTTGTCTTCAGCAACCTTAAAACCAAATTAGGGCTGATTTTACTATTGCGGATGATGAAAACAATGGAAGGTTTTTAAGAATGGTCGTAATATTTTGCACCTGTTCTGGGTGGGTGGGTGGCTGGCTGGCTGGCTGGGGTAAAGCTTTTCATTTTGTGCCCTGTATTCAGATACCTGTGCTGTTTAATGAGTTTCTTTCATCGAGACCATTGAAGACTTCCTTCTTTTGTCTTCTGACTTTGTCTCACTTGCCTGATCGCTTCCGCTGACATTACATGACCTGACCAATATGGTCAAGCCAGGGTGAATTTCCGTTTGGGTCGCTTTTGTTCAGGTTTTTTCAGCTGTCTCATGCGGTTCATTCAGCCATTTTGTTTGCAAAGCGAGAACTTTGCTTGAGAAAGCTAAAGAAAAAAAATTCAAAGAGCAGTTTGGCATCTGGATTTGAGCCTTTCAGATAAGAGAAATTTGAAAGGCAGGTGGAACATTTGGGGATGAGTAAATGAGTACATATATTTGAGTAGAAGTAGGTGAATCGATCAATGGAGGAATAAGAGGTATAGGTACCTCTTATACCTCTTATAGATATAACTATCTTTAAGATAGAGAGAGAGATAGAGAGATAGAGAGATAGATAGAAGGTGACCATCTATTCATAGATGGTGTAGTTTGGGTTGATAGAAGGCTAAACAAATGACTGAATACTATGGGACGAGGGAATTCTGAGAAGCAGAAGGTACATAAAAAGTTGTAGGTCAAGATGAGCTGTTTAGCTAAGGGATGGACTGATAGAATATGTTTATGATGAGAAAGTGTTGGGAGTAAAAGGAAGCAAGACAGAAAGACCTGACCTTATTGTCCTGACTCACCCTAGTTGCTTAGAAGTGACTGACTGACCTAGGGCTATGTGGGGGGGGGGTTTGTCCCCTTTTGATGGAGATTTCTACCTCCCTCCAGCCACTACTGTTGTCATCATCGTCGTCGTCATTATTAATGATACTCATTTAATTTGCATTCTGATTTATTGGAAATATTCAAGGCAGCTTACAACGATCACATGCTAGAATTATAATGTAAGGACATCACAGAATACTGTACTGTCATCACAATAGAAAATGAAACCTGAATTTAAAAAAAAAATCATTTGGACTTCTGATAAACAAATGTAATGCAGTATTTCAGACTTAAAGTCACCCCACAAATGCCTTTCTCAACCAAACAATTTTGCACAGTTTACTATGCTCCTTCCTTTCTCCCTTTCTTTGACCAGTTTTGGTTATATTAGGTTTCACAGTACATACCCTTCTCAAAAGCCCCTTCAAGCCCTCCAGTTAAAATACATAAGCTTCGAATTGCTGAGTTCAGACGAAGACACCATATAAGGAGCTGTGCCTAAATCCAAGGCCCTCTGAACCGGACAATAAACCACCCAAACAGAATCCAGAAATCCTGGTTGGCAGTTTCATTTACCTGCTAGACGCAACTCTCCTTGCAGAGGACCCCACTGGTTTGGTTCTGATCTTTGCTTCATCTACATCTCAGTACACGGTTTCCTTCCAAGAGAACTCAGAAGTCCCGGCTCCCAGAACTCTCTGGCTCTCGGGATTCAAAGCCGCCAGACTGCCCTCCTTTTTTAGAAAACGGAAGCATCCTGGTCCATAGCTTTTATTGTACCCCACCCAACTGTGCTCCTCTCCCAAAGAAAGAGAAGCCACAAATGTCTCCCCACTCCCCTTGTCACTCGCCTTCCAGGTATTTTTGCAGTTTAAGAGGTTTGCTTTTGTGTGTGTGCTATTTTGGTGCCTCATCAAAAAACAACAACACACCTCTCTGTAGGTGATAAATGGGCAGATGATTCTGAACCCCGGAAACCTGCACAAAGGTTGGCAACTTGTTGGGTGCACAGTTCCTTTGCAGAATCAGGCCTTGATTGGGGCAGCCCAGTGCTTCGAAAGGTGGCTTGTGACTCCCCGCTTTTTATTAAGGCACGGCTCTCCTAGCCTGGATGCAAAACGCCAGGAAGAACCAGCATCCTACTGGCAGCGCCATGCACAGCTCAGCCTAACACTAGGGCATCTCCTCCTTTGCCTGGTTTCCTCCTTGTCTTTCCTGCTGAATTCCCCATTCATTCAACAGCTGCTCCCAACTGGCAGCTCTCTTCAGTCAGGCCAAAACCCCGCAGCATCATTGAAGATTTCATCCACCCCACCCCCCACTTCCTCAAACCATGCTGCCATTCCCAATGTGTGTACATTTCCCCTGATCTCTCAAAGCTGCCCTATGGCACCCACAAGAAAAGAAAAAGCAATGCAGTAATTTGATGGGCATATGATTTTATTTCATCCACCTGCAATTTCTCCCCCCCCTGCACACACAAACGTGTGTGTTTGTGAGTGTGTGTGTGTGTGTGTGTGCGTGCGTGCGCAAGCCAGAAAAGTGGGGAGAGAAATTCACAGACATTCAGATAGAAAGAAATCCAAGGAGAAGGGGCAGAAGTAGGATGCCAAGGAAAATTCATTCCAATAGATCTGTTGCATATATGCTTAGCAAAGGCGGACATCTGGAGGTGGACATCCCCTGAAGCTAAGAGGAAAAAGGCAGTGCCTGCGACAAGAAAATCATCCTAGCTACCGAGAGTTGTAGGTTTATTCCTTAAATCATGAGAGAGAATCTTGACACAGATATTAAAATCCTTCTCTTGTAAATCAGAGGCAGATTCCACCCCCACCCCTCCAAAGCCTTGCACATACATCTTTTGCAGAACAGGGGAAGAATATTGAGACGTAGCAAGCTTACCTTGCAAATAAAGGTCTGTCTTCCAAAGGTGTCACACACCGGGGGAGGTGAGAGACGGCTTCCCTCTTTGTCCCCCACCCAGCAGTGGGTTGTTGGTGGTACCAGCCTGAGAAGATTCTGCGAAATGGCGTTTTATATCGAGGGTTATTTTGCTGTATAGGAGAGAGATGCTAGCATGCTGTTATTATGTCATTGGGAGAAACCATTGGACGAAGGAAAAAAAAAGAAGCAGCAAATGAAACAGGCTGGTTAAAGGAACGGAGAGGCATATGGGGTTGGGGTGTGTGTGTGTGAGTGTGAGTGTGTAGGGAAGGGGGTGGGGGGGCTGTGTGATGCCACGGCGTTGTTAGGCATTATGTGTGTGCGTTTCTGCATTGGAACACCGGAATGGGTTGCTATGTGTTGTGTGGATGTATTGCTCAAGCATTATTGTAAGCTGCAGGACGTGTGTGTGTGTGTGTGTGTGTGTGTGTGTGTGTGTGTGTGTGTGTG
>JAJKFI010000159.1:264028-302064 GCA_029204185.1 Lerista edwardsae | reverse complement strand
CCATCCATCCATCCATCCATCCATCCATCCATCCATCCATCCATCCACTGATTCCCCACAGCATGCGCATGGATTAGCTTTCACAAGCCAGAGAATGCAAAAAGTGGGGAGAAGAGACAGTGCTGTATTCTGAATTGGGATAAGGGGGGTAGGGAGTAGTGTACTTCTATACCTACTATCACCCAAATACCAAACCTGGCATTCTGTCATACATCTCTATGTGTTCCAGTGTGTATATTACTGCACCCTGTACTTCATGGTGAACTCATGTCAGTATATACATGCATAATGCCCACCTTGGTAATGGGAGGGGGTAGAAAAGCGGGCAGGTTTTCTTCTGATTCAACCGTGTCCCAGGATACAGCACGTTTACTTTGTTGGAAAGAATTCTATGGAAGCCACTAAGAACTGCCCTGCTACTGTCATTGTATTCCTGCCTTGAGTTGCCATTTCTTGGCCATGCTAATTGCAAAAACAGAACCCAAGAAGTGAATGATCACTGTGTATCATGACCAGCTGTGTGTGTTGCTTTATAGTGACACAAGGTTTGTGGTGAAGATGGTATTCAGTTGTGCCCTGTGTTCTACTATGCATAATGCCTTTTGTATTGTCATATAACTATATACCACCAGCAGTTGTATACTGGGCAGGGCCAGCTCCCAGAGCGGTGGGGCCCAACATGGAGCATTCCCGTGAGGGCCCCCACCTTTCCCTCAGGTGGAGTACTTGTGGTGCCATGCACAAAGTGCAGCACCTGGAAATAGTTGGTGGTGACGTCATCATGACGTCACAGCCAACTGCTTCCAGGAGGCCCATTTTGGGCTGTTCAGAGGCAGGGGCAGGTGGGAGGGCCCAAGGTCAAGCTGCTCTGCTCACCCCACAGACCTACAGCCCATAGAGATTCCGGCTGCAGCAACGAGCAGGGCCCAATGTGAGACATTGGTCACATTGGCCTAAGGCTGGATCTGATACTGGGTTTATGGTTGTATAAGTGACTCACAACACTGGATTAGTACATCATGTTGATCTCTTGGAAAAAGTGTCTAAATTCTGTAAATACAGTAGATAGATGTACGATGTGCATTTAGTATAGTTTCTTGCCATAGCCTGGCAAACCACTGATAAATGGGAAATGTGGTTTCATGTTATAGGTTGTGTATCATGATGCGCAGGTACTGTTGCACTCCATAGGGTCTCGTGCCTTGTATAATATCCATGCCGTATGCTTTTGCCCATTGTATATCACAATGTGGTGTGCTCTTGCAAATGGCATTGTCGTTTTGTACGCCCAGCAAATGGCATTGTCATTTTGTATGCCTGTTGTGTTTTTGTGATTGCACTCTGAAGTTATGTACAGCCTTATCACCGCATTGCATAGCACCAAGACCCTTCCTCGTACATAACAGAAAACCGCCTAGTGTTGCACCTTGTGCACCAGTGTGTACTGTGCACTGCTGCACACTGTGGATTGTCCCTGTTCTTTTGGCATATGCTACTGCGTGTGGGCTCCAGACACAGCCGGGAAGCCAGCATCTCTCGGCTGCTGCCTCCCTCCCCATCCCGTCCCTCCTCCGGTTGCCATGCCAACACAGAATGCTGTATCTCTGTTCAGCAGATGCCAGTGTTAACAACTCCACCTCTCTCCCCCTCCCAGAAATAGGGGGGCTGGATTCTGAGACTGTCATAATGGAAAGCTCCCTGTCTTCTCTCCCCCTCTCTCCCCCTGGGCTTAATTTGAGGGAGAGCGCCGCCCTGCCACCTCTTTTGAATGTCAGGACTGCTATCTGACAACACTGCGTCAAAGCAATATGGGTGGATGACGAAGTAGATTGGTATACATGTCAATAAAAGGACACGTCGATTCATTCAGTCCAAGCGCCGAATTCATCACCCACGATTTGTCATTCTTGTGTGGTTTAGTGTGACCATTGGGACAGAATTCCTTCTGAGAATTAACTGATGATGAGACAAGAAAAAAATGTGAACTTGGCCCCAAAGAAGCACTGTTGTTTTTAATTGCTACGGACGGAGCCGCTAAGGCATCAGTACTCCATGAAAATTATGGACCCTGGCTGTGATGTTCTCTCCACTGTCCCTCCCTAGGAAGGAGATGCACAAATCCTGCATACACTGAAGCTGCTGACTAGGGAAGCCCCGTGATCTCCCCTCTGCAGTGGGAAAGCGAATGGTCCAATCTGCTCTTCCTAGTCTCTCTGCCACATTCAACTGGAAGGCTCCCCGTCATGCCAGCTGCAGCTATTCAGCTCTCTACCCGGACAACAGTCTCCTCTCAATGCAGCAGGCGGAGCTGGGAATGAGGGGGCAGAGTTCTGAGGTGACACAAAGGACTATCACTGCAGTAGTCTAGCAGATAGCAGCTAACATTTTTTATGTTCTCTGGCTTGAAAAGCTCCCTATAAGAAGAAAATGTGTACTGCAAGGGCAGGCTGAATTAGACCCTTTCTCTGGGATATAATTTTTTGTTTTATCTTGCAGGGATTTTTTTTCCGAAGGAGGAGCATGCAAAAATTCCACTCCTCACCTGCTGTCCACTGTAGCACCACAGGTTTCAATCACCCCATTGCGCTATATGCATAGGCCTTAGGCTCCTCATTAAGAAGAAGAGCCCTGCTGGATCAGGCCAAACGCCCATCTAGTCCAGCTTCCTGTATCTCACAGTGGCCCACCAGATGCCTCAGAGAGTGCATGAGACAACAAGATACATGCATCCTGTTGCCATTCCCGTGCACAAACTCGCCTGTGTCAGTTTACCTCGTTTCTGTCTTCCTCTCCTGCCTGCCATCCCATCTGCTGTGCTGTGCCCACTGCTTAGCGTCCTTCATCTTCCACAGCCTTCCACTAGAATCTTCCCTGGACCATTATTATGACTCTCTTTCTCTTTGTTACGGATACGAGTCAGACTTCCTCCCCTACTACCCTATTTACATATGAAGATCTAGCCTTTCTCCTGTCTGTCTTACTTAAAGCATATCCATACAGCAGGCTTACGGGCCTACGTCTTTTGTTCTTCTCATGAAATCCTGGGAACTGCAATTCTGCGAGGGTGGACGGTGGGGGCTAGTGAGATCTCTAAAACAAAGCACCTTTGCCAAACTCCAAGCGCTAAGATTCACGGGGAAACCATGACAATTAATAAGTACAGGTTGATTATCCCTTATCTGGACTGCTTGGGATGGGAAGGATTTCAGATTTCTCTGGACTTTGGAATAATTGCATAAATACAATACGAAATGCTTCCTCTTGCTCTTTTCATTGTGACCCATTTGGGTGTCTGCTGGCCTCTGACATTTTCCCACAGTGGCACAGAGCAGAGAACAGAACTTACAGCCTGTATGTGGGAATGAGTACAACAAGACCTTCTTTCTATAGAAAGTTTTTAAAAAGTCTTGGGCAAAGATGTCTGGATTTTGGCATAGTCTGGATTTCAGAGATGTGGATAAGGGATCATCGACCTGTAGCATAAATCCAGCGTGACTTTAGAGGTAGGACCCCAGGGTTTTCAGCATCTTGTCAGAATTCAATCGTTGTCATAAATATATTGCTATAGGCCCTTTTTAGTTCTGGCCCTCTGGAATTCTCATTCCATCTGCAACTTTTCCTATTCCTAGCTACATTTCTACACTCTTTGAACCCATTTCTTATTCTCCATTCCTCTATTCCCCTTTGTGGCTCAGATCTTGGCTCAGTCATCCTCTTCTGGAATTCTTTCACTTCCTTCCTTCGCACTTTCCACTGCACTCCAGCCATTACCTGTTTTCCAGTTTTTCAGCTTAACATACTCCCTCCATTTCTTCTCTGACTGTAAGTTTCTATTTACCTCATGGCCACAACTTGTAAGCGTATCATGGTGCCCACATAACCAAACAGGAAAGTGGTCAGCCACCACCTCCAACCCAGCAGTGCCGCAGTGCTTACCACATCCCCACTTCTCTGGCTTTTTATTGAATGTGTGTGAGTAGTAAAATAAGTGCCCCAGCATGTGACTGAGTGCACCGTCCTGCATAGTTGTGACTGTGTGCCTAATGGTAAGTCTGCAGTGGCATACACTGCCTGCATCTGACCTTGGTCACTTCTTCTGGTTTCGACCTTTCGCCTTCATCCCTATCTCGTTCCTCATCTTGTCCTCTCCTTCCTTTCCTGCCCCCCTCTAACCACTGAACCCTCATCCTCTTTCAGAACATTTCTTTTTCTCCTCCTCCTCCACTTCCCCCAATTTCCTGCCTTGCATCCTAATAACCCCCTTATTATATCCACTCCCACTCTCCTCAGTTAACTGTGCTTTCATTCTACCTCCCCCTAAATCTTCCTTGCTCCCCAGGCCCATCCTCTTCTACCACTTTTTGCTTATTGATTCCCCATTCTAATCCTGACTATGCTTCTCTTCTTCACCTCTGCACTGCTGTATTGTCTCCTGTAATCTTTGTCCCTGCAGAACCCCCCTTTCTTGGTGCTGGTCATTGTTTTAAATGTGTCCCCACGTTTGTTCCTTCTCCCTGCCGCATTTTGCCTTATCTGCAGCTGCATCTGACAGTTTGGTTCCTTCTTTGTGAACCTCTGCATTTAATTTTCTCTCAGTCCCCAATCATTGCTTCAGAATTCTGCCTCCTCCTCGCTTTTTCTTTCTATCCTTTTGCCTCCTTTACAACCTCTTCCCCATTCCTTCCCCCAAACTCACACATTCCTCCCCCAAATCCTCTGCCACATTTGCTTCTTTCAGCTGCTCCCCGCACTGTATTTCTTTCTGTTCCCTGGTTTTTCTGTCTGAATCTCTTCAACTCTCTTTCTCCTTCCCCCATCAAAACCATTCCTCATTCATTCTCCCTGCCTCCCCCCCCCCCACGCCACATTCATTGCATCCTTTCTGATTCCACAGTCCCCCTCTATCCCCTCCCAACTCCTCTATGCGGCACAGCTTCTGCCAGTTCTTCCACTGCCACGTGTGCATCCAAGGTACCACATTCCCAGCTCATTGCCATGGTGACCATTAACCCTTTGCATATTTGCCAGTATCCAAAATGCTGAGATCTCATCAATAGGCCCTCCTCTTTTTCTCAGAATCAGCAGCTTATTGGCTCTCTCTTGTCTTCCACTCCCACAACTGATTGCTGATGGATGCTGGGGAACTCAAGTCACAGAGAAAGGCACACACAGGGAAAGGACGAGGAAGAATAACAGAGTCCAGGTCCCCATCCTTCTCTTGCACTCTCCTGGATTACCCAGGAGGTCCACCTCCCATCCTTCCTCCCACACATCCCTCTATTTCCAACAGATCCCACTGTCCTCTACATCAGATTTGTAGCATTCTTTGACTTCCTGGTAATCCCCAAGCCCCTGCCATCATCTAGTCCCTAGATCTTTCCTATATTTTCAGACAACCAGGATCTGTCAAAGGGCTGTGTGCGTATGCATGGAATATGTGGGTCAGAGTTCCTCTGACACATGAATAATTCCCCCCCCCCTTACAGCTAGATCAAACACGACTTACCTAGGCTTGCATTTCTGAGATTAAGAAGCAGGATTCCTAGATCAGACAGCCACAGTGGTTCCACAGTTGTGCTGGGGCCACCTTCAAAATAGAAATTAGGCACAGCTGTATGCAGGAATCCAGGGCCGGCCCATCCATGAGGTCGACTGAAACAGTTGCAGCAGATTAATGGGAGGGGTCACCCATCCCTGTTGGCCTACTTGCCTCCCCTGCCCCTCCTTCTCCTTCCACTCCCTGGATTGGAAGAGAGGACAGAGAGGGAGAGGAAACGTGGAGGGGTGGATAGTGCCAGGCTAGAACAGTGGAGACTGGGAGGAGCAGAGGTTGGTGCAACATGGGGTAAGGGGGCAACGTTTGACATGCTGCCTTGGTCTTAGCCACAGGATCTGCCCTTACAGAGAATTCCAGTCATGACAAAAAGCCCATTTTTTTTTTTGAAATAAAGTTTATTGAAGTCTTATTTACATTATAATACAGAGTAAATAATGGATCTTTTTGGCCCATCCCTCCTCCATGTCAAGGAGGGAGGCTGGGGTTGGGACATTTTATTCATCATCATCATCACCATAATTAATAATATTAATAACCATTTTCTTGTAATTAATTAAAAAACCCAGGTTCCTTTGTTGGTTAATTAAATCCCTCCCCCTCCCCTTAGAGTCCCCTTGCCCCCAACCCCATTCACCCCAAAATTCTAGGATGCAAACTAAGAAAATAGAATCAGCGCCTCCTCCCCAACCAGCACCACAGCTCCGCCTCCATGATTGCAGGCTCCTCCTTCTCTCAGATACAGGCTCCGCCTTTCTCACCATGACAGGCTCCTCCTTCCCACCTTTTAAAGTTACATTCTCTATCAAACATTTTCACTGCTTAGAGAATATTACATCCTCAGCTGCTACCAAGACCTATGTGCGTGTGGACAGCACCATCAGAAAATTCCTACTTCCTCTTCCCTGGTGCAGTGAAGAATTTTTTAAAACCATTTCACTGCCATAATAGCTAACATTTTGTCATTGGGAATGATATGGATATGGCCCTATATATGACCCAATACCTCTTCTGAATTTAATGTTGTCTGTATTCCCAGTCCCTTTAGAATGTAATGTGTAAATGTACAAGATGGCTTTTAGCCCTTAAAAGACTTCCACCACAAAGGGTGTTTGTGTCCATGCATGGGGGAGGTGAGGTTAAAAAATTTTAAAAATGCTTTCAGGACCAAAAGTGCCCAAAGTTCCTTGTAACAATACAGAGGTGTGACCTTTTCTTTGAACTCAGAACACTCCTGTACCTTTTAACAGTTTCATGACATATGGAAATTGTCCAGATAAAGCTGTATCTGTTCAATTGGCCTGGAAATGTAGTATTGTCAAAAGCTTCAGCTGTTTTGTTTGTCATATGCCCTTAAAAAAAAGGCACAGGGGCCCTGTCTTCTCCCCTCCAAAACATGCTGGATGCAACAAAAACCAGGTATTTTTTCCTTGCTGCATTCAGCTCTGTCTAGTTTCCATCAAAACTGTGCATTCCAGAGACAGCCCCCAAAATGTAGGGTCACCGGAGCTGGCCTTTGAGAGGACTTCTGTACCTTTAAGAGTGCAGGGAAATTCTCACCAGATGAAACTGCTTCTTTGAGGCATTTCCCCTTTTACACCAATTTTAAAGGCACAGGAACAGCTCAATCAACTTTACTCAAAGGTAACTTTCCACTTTTGTCAGCGGCCAGAAGCACCTCACAACAGTACCCATACAAACTATTAGATGAAAAGGAGTAGAGGGTTCACACATGTAGGTTCATCACTTAAGGGACTGAAGCACCAAGTGATTACTTGCTTGTGAAAATGAGCCACCCACGTATCACAGATAAGTTGCATATCACCTCACTCACAATGCCTTTTCAATGGGGTCAGTACACTCATTCAGATGTGAGTCATCAGCTAAGTGAGGATGTCAAGTGATCTGCGTGCATGTGTGAAGTGGTAGCATCTGTACCTGCATAATACAAAGGTGATTCTGTCTTTAGGAGCAAATTACTTTAGGTGATCTTCTTAGCAGCAGACACTTGAGAACATGAGAAGTACCACCATTTGTAGTGGAGTCTCATAACAGTCAGAAATGTTCAGCCTAAACTTTTCCCATTGCTGTTTTCTCTGAGCCAAGAATAGGTTTGGCTGTTGCATTTTTGCATGTCATGCAGCACTTAAAGTGGCTGTCCATATAAGAGGTAGCAGCCCTAAAGAAAAGATTGGGGGCGGGGGGGGGGGGAGGTGATTAGTGAAACATGTTTCCTTCTCCATCCTATAGATTTGCTTATATTTATGGATGGACAGACAACCGTTCACAATCTGTACTACTTAGTGCACAATCCTAATATAACCTGGAGTTAGCCACACTTTGCAGCCACATATTCTGGCCTGTTACCTCACTAGGTACATGTACTCATAACTGGAGCTGTGATGTTTAATCAGATCAATCAATTAAAATATTTTGATTGACTAAGAGCTGCCTCAATTAATCAGACAGCTATTTTTAACATTTTAAATTATTCTCAACATAAGAGCTTATAAAAACTGCAAGTGGCAAGCAACAGCGGGAAGAAGCATTCCCCCCTTTCTCTCACATAGGAAGGAATGCCTCTGCTAAACACTTGCTATGACAAAGGATGTGTGAGTAATCTAAAATAAAAGAATATATGCTTGTTTCCCTCCCCCTTTGTGCAAATGTATGCAGATTTCATTCATTAATCAATCAATCAGTGACTTGGCTAACAATGCAATCCTAGGTGTGTCTACTCAGAAATAAACCTCATAATATTATCAATTCAGGATTAATTCCTTTGTGTACTAATCTCTTTGACACAGTGGGACTTCAGAGTAAACATGCATTGGGTTGCATTGCATGATTACGTTAATCAGGCGGCTACCCCTACTCATAACCTTTGAATTATGCAATTTCAGAAACATGTGCAGAGATTTTCAGATCTCTAGGCTAAATCAAACTTCCTGCACCCTGCCTGCCTTCTACTACCTTGTCCCTCTTGGGCTACCACCTGACCAGGAAGAAGATCATCCTGGCCTGTTCTTGTGCCTTGAACAGCCCCTTTAACCTGTGAAAATCAGTAGGTGTTCCTCTTCAGCATATGGAGACTAATCACCTGCTACTGCTGCTAAAAGCATAGTTGGAGCAGCCACTTGAACAGTTGGCAACCTTTCTTGCAGCTTCTTTTGTGGGTTTTTTTTTGTTAGCGCTGCAGCCTCACTTGAACTAGATGGGCAAAGCAAAACTATCTGGTCTCAGGTTAACAGGATTTTCAATGGAGGTGAAGATGGCATAGGAAAACAGGACTGGCCCTTTTATTTCCATACTTACCAAATCTTGATCAGGAGATTGAAGCCCTATCCTCTGACTGCAATACTCCATAATCCATCCCCATTGCCAAAACTACTAACCTCTAACCTTGTTACTGCTTGGGGTGTCTGTTCCTGTCACTCTTGCTCTAACCATTTATTCCATACAGCTACTACTTCCTCACTTTGTTTACAATTAGCATCTCAACCATCAGCATACTTTCCTGCTTGCCTTCATTTTTGTCAAATATCTGCGTATACCAGCCCATCATTTTCCCAGTTTGCTGCTGTGGACACTGGGCACAATCACACCATCTAGACAAGGGAAGGTTATGTGATAATATATTGCACCTTCAGCCTTCCAGTTCTGAGACATACCCTACCTCTTTTTATTCTGGTTTCTCTCTCATTGGAGAATGTCTCTCTGAAATGGACCCCTCTTTAAAACAAGGTGCACTCCCTTGCAGTATGTCAGTTCTTCTGTACAAGGAGAAATGGGTTGGGGAGGAGGGAAGGTGGCAAACAGTGAAGCTGCAAATGCACCATTTGATAGATGGCGGAGAAATACACACGCATACAGAAAAACAGGGCCAGTGCTGATCTCTAAAGCAATGCATGAAGGTGAACTTAGCTGCAGCTGGTGCTGACTCAGCAGCGGGAGGAGGAGGAGAAGACATGCAGAAAAGAGAGAATCAGAACTTTTTTGTTGAAAGCTGAATCAGCGAAGTCTTTCTTCCCATCCCTTTCATAGCCAAGGCGTGAGAGCTGTATGTGTATCCACTCCTTACCCTTCAAAAGTCCTTGCCTGCCTTCACTTCCCCCAGTCTCTGTCTGCAAAAGATTGTCCATATATGCATTACTAATACAGCCCACATTCCAGCAACCCAGGAGAACCGTCTCTTACCTGGGGGGGGGGGGGTGAGTGTATCCTAGAGCAGGGGTCTCCAAAGGATGTCCCAGGGGCCAAATCTGGCCTGCCACAAGATTTTGTTCAGCCCACAACAACTTGTAATATTTGACATTTTTACTCATTATATATCAGAATATAAATTATATTCTCAATTTAAGCATAGCATTGTTTCTTTGCAAATGTCGTATTTCTCTTTTGTTCTGAATCATATCATGCCGATTTCAAAAAAGATCCAAGTAAAACGTATTCCTTCATTTAAATTTCATCCATTCATTTGACTTTACAGATTCATTCAAATCTGTAAAATATTTGATGTAGGCCCTCGTACTGAAAAGTTTGAAGACCCTTGTCCTAGGGGCTGCAGGGGAAGGTCACTGCTGTGGGGACATTCATGAAACTAGATCCCTCACTGCCACCCCAGGGAATACAGAGAACCTCAGGGAAGCTGGTTGCAAAGAGGGTGAAAATGTTTCCATTCCTTAACATCCCATTTGTTAAGCCTTCCACATGCCTAGGGAAACGGGCAGGGCCAGCCTAACCCAGCAAGCAGTACAGACTATTGCCTGGGGTGTCAGGATCCCAATTTTCCCTTGTTCCCTACAAGGGACTTGAGTGAAAGTCCTGTCTCTTTGCTTCTTTTTGGCTTGCACAGAACAAGAAAAGAGGCTCCAATAGAGAAAAAAGTTATTGAGGAGGAAATGCAAATCCCCACTGTCTAAAATAAGATGTGGGGAAGGGACACAATATTAATCATCTCAGACAGCAACATGGTTTAAGCTCATCCTGGAGCTCATCTCCTGCCAGTCACACAGCAAAGCTCCCTCCCCACAATTTCAAAGCTCCCTCCCCACACTGTGTATAACATCACACCCAAGAGTACCCCTCTTTTCTTTTTTACCATTTCTTTCTACAGTTTACCCATCACATGCAATATCTTTTTGTCTTTTATTTGCATCCCTTCTCCCATATTCCTTCAGTTTTCTGCTTCTCCCTCTCCAGAAGCTCCATTCCTCCCCCGCCCCCACCGCCCCGGCTCCCCATCAGTATTTTAATTCTTCTGAAAATTCACTTCTGCTTTTATCTTTTTCTTCTCCACCCTGTTTCCTGGGTGAACAACTGGAGTTTCCATATACAGGAAGTGGAGTTGCACAGGAGTGGTCGAGACTGGGAAGAACTAGCAATGATAAAAAGGAAGGAAAAATTGAAATAAGATTAAAATAAGAGGGCTTTTAAAAAAACATGAAGAGGAATTAAATGAGACAGAAAGAAGGAAGTGGCAAAGAAAAGAAAGGGAGAAAAAAAGAGACAACTGTTATCCACCCTGAGCCCTGAGTCCTTAGGGAAGGATGAGTTAGAGGAAAACAACTGGAAGATGAAAATGCAGTAAATTAAAACAAAACAAGGGAACAGATGAACAAACCTACAAATGAATGTCGAATTAAGAAGAATGGAGAGGAAACATTGGCAAGCAAACAAAACTACCAAGTGAAACTAAGAAGAAAGCAAAAGGAACAAAACCATTGAATAAATTCAAAACAAAGGAAAACAGGGCAATACCCAAGAGTGATAGATGAAGGAACAAAAAGGAAAGAGAACAAAGTCTGCTCCCCAGTGCAGCTGACTTGGCAGCTGGGCAATAAATTCTGTATCTCTCTCTCTCTCTTTTTAATTTAGTCCTTGCCTTGACAGCCTCAAGTGGCATCATGACTGAAGGGAACATGCTTGAAAAAGAGTCTTGAGTTTTTAAAAGTTTCAGTTGGTGCCATGACATGGCCTTGGCACCTGCTGATGGAAAACCGGATGTTGGTTGGGAATATTTGAGGCATTGATGGCTGGAAGACACAGTTGTTTCCTCACCCCTCTGTAATCGCATTTTACTCGTCTCTCACTTGTGGGGGGCACAAACAAAAATGGTCTCTTCAAATAGTACAGTGGATTCATCTTCAAAAATGTCATAGAAAACAACAGTAAGTGGAAGAACCAATGCCTGTCAGGAAGTGGAAGCAGCAAGAAAGCAAATGAGGTGAGACTTTGAGAGAACTTTTTTTTCCAATGGTAGGGACAGAGGCTGAGAAAAAAAACATATGACAGGACATCTCAAAGAAGCTAATTATTTTGGCCATCCCAAGATGGCAGTGAAGCAATTTGTGGTTGAGTTTAAGGGAACGTATCTGAGGCCATAACAGAAACATATACTGTGGGTGTCAGAACTGGTCATTTGTGAGCATATCAAAATGGTGGTTTAGTCATGTCCTGTCAGGGCCTGGAAGGTAGGAATGAGAAGGGGGGAAGCGCACAACTTGTGGTCAGAATTGGTAGTTTGGGCACAGCAAAATGGCCTGGGAACAATCTCATGCTAGAGTTGAACTGGATGATTGATATACTGACAGGAATAAACAGAAGAAACTCCGTCTCTTGGTGCTAGATATTTTGAAACCAGTGAACATAGCAACACTAAGCAGAGCTATGTCACAAACAAGAATGATAAAAAATGAATTAAAAAAAACACAAAACTTCGGTTTACCTGATCACTTTTGGTCAAACAAAGATGGCAGTCTAATATATTACTATAACCGAGGAAGCTGGGATACAAATATATTTTTGGATGGGTAGGCCTAATAGCCTTTTAAGAACTGAGGTAAAATGTCAGAAAGATGACATTTCTAGTCAGAAAACTAGAGAATCAATGATGACAATAGCAAATACATGATTTCTTGTCAAGGTTGCTGATTTTTGTTGACAGGGCAAGATGGTGGCAAGGAGCCATCTACTGTCAGGAATTGGAAAGAAGTGGCTGCTGGGTATTTACCCCTCAACATCTGAACAATGCAGATAGTATTGGAATCTATTTCTTGTCAAGCCTTCTTCCAGGAGAAGGTTGAGAGGAACATGCTTGATGAGCCACTTCCTGCTAGGATTTCCAACCACCTGAGTGAGAGGAGAGGTATTTTGAGGCAGCATAACTGAAGTGGGAAATATATTCCTTAGCTCTGTTTCTTCTACTGCTCTATGAAGGATGATGGACAGGGCATGTGACTACGTTTTTTAGGGGGGGATTTTCAATTTGGTAGCTACGTTTCCCAGGGGAAGCAAGGAAATGAGAACAGTTTCCAAGCGGGGAGAAGGGGCCGTTGGCAATCTCAAAAGTTGGAAGAATGGTTCCCACCAGTCGTAGAGAGAGAGGATGTTTCTAGCAGAGCAGGTGGTAAAAGTCTTCAGAGAGGGGAAGACAGCCCCCGTCAGCAAGGGAGTCTCCTAGGCAGGGAGGGGCAGGACGTAAATAGTCTGCAGGCGAAGGCTGGCCACCTTGTCCAGCATGTTCTCTGGCGCATCTAGCAAGGTGAGGTGGATATGTGCATATGTTCAGGGTACTTGATAGCTGGTGGGTAGTTCTGAGTCATCTGGATAGAAACGTCGCTGGAGATGTCCGAGGGGCTGCGTCCACGGTGCCACACCTCAGGGTGTAAGAATTGGCCCGAGTAGTCAGAACAGTCGCTCAGGCGTGGGCGGTAGAAGGCTGGGTGAGGGCGGTACATTTCCTCCTCTGCGTAGCGTTTGGTGAAGAGGTAGACAGACATCACGCCTGCACCCTGCAGAGCGGCAGAAGAGAGAAGGATCAACATTAAGACAGGCTCCGTGGTTGCTACCCTGTTTTCCCACAAGTTACGCCACTGGGTGCTGTATCAATAGCATCTAATGGGACAGTTTACATGATGAGGAACTACAGGCTCTTGTTTTGGGACAGGCTATCTGTTTTATTAAGTGCTATGCATATACTCCAGTGCAGAGGTTCCCAAACTGGTGGGTCATGACCCACTGGGGGGGGGACAGGAAGCAGGGCATTCCCTTTTAAGCACTGCTGCTGCCAAGGGCCCCACCTTTTTAAAAAACTTATCTTACTTTTTTAAAACTTGTAAAATTAGCACTGTAGCCTCTCCCTGCATGAAAACGTAAGAACTGCTTCGGGTGATCAGACCAAAAGCCCTCCATTCTTTTTCCACCAGCGGCCAGGTAGACGCTGCTGGGAAACTCACAGGCAGGTCATGAAAGCAATGGCTAACCCCCATTAGCCATTGGGGGTTACTCAGCACCTGGATTAGAGGTATAGTGCTTCATGGTTGACTGCTGTCTGTTGACAGACCTATCCTCTCCGGATTTGCCTAAACCTTAAAAAAAAACAACCCATCCTAAATTAGTGGCCACCACCACATATTAAAATGTTTTAAAATTTAATTGCAGAGCTTGTGACCTTCATACCACCACCCCAATCATCACCTTCACATTTTTCCGATCCTTTATGGCCGTCATTTTCAACATTGGTTCGCTGTGAGTGGTCTGCAGGTGTGCTAAATGCAGGTCCTTTATTAGCAGGGCCAATGGGGGATGTGAGTCCCCTGTTGGCAGCATGGTGTGCCTTATCAATGGTCAAAACACTGGTGGTGCACCTTGACAATTTTAGTACCTCCTCAGCATGCCATGAAGTGAAAAAGGCTGAAAATCGCTGCTTTAAGGCGATGAGTGGAACCACATCAGGCACGATGCAGGAGACCCATGAACAGGATACAGGTCTTCTGACCTCCTCCCATGTGTGCATGTGTTTAGATCAAAGCAGATGTGGGGCAGGTCTGATTAGGGAAGAGGAGACCTTTAAGCCTTTTCCTGTACTGTTTCCCCAGTCTAATAGTTATCCAGGCCAGCCATTGTTAAAGCACCTTTTCCACTGGTGCTGATTGCCGTAAAGCAGTGCGTAAGAGGCACCTGCTAGAGAAAGTGAGTCAGTGGGAGAGGTGAGAGGAGGGTAAGAAGCGGGGGGTGAAACTGGGTGAGGAGGGGGGCGTAATGGGGGCAGGGAGGTGGTAGATCCAGCGGCAATGGTGTGCACCAGATCCTATCCCCCTTTCCCTGCAGCATCCCTGCCCCTTCTATCTCCTCAGCCTTGTACTAGCAAAATTATTAATGCAGGTCTGAGTAGACTCATTGCAGAGCAGGAGGCGAACAGAGATGTGAGGGAGTTTAAATCCCCCTTCGCCTCAGAAACCTCATCACACACACACACACACACACACACACACACACACCCCACTAGTTACTGTATGCCTGTTGTTAGTGTGGCTGCACCAGCTCGGGAGGAGGGGGCTAGGATTGGGCTTTTCAATCTCCTCCTGATGCTGTTATTTGCCCCATGGGGAGAAGTATGACGGTATCATATGATACCTGTGTACATACCTCCTGCACCACATCCTGTGTGTCCTTCTAGCTTGTGCTACAAATGAGAGTCCAGATCAGCCTTTCCATTACAACCCCCATGTGAAGCTGCATCAAGATGCTCTGCCATGGCAAGGTATAAAAATAATATGGAGGTGGCATAGAGGGTGTGCACAAGGCTCTTCCTGTGTACTAGTGTTGAGCCCTTTAAGACCAGCAAGCAAAAACTGGCCCCCTCAAAAGTCAAAAGCCAGATGATCATACTATCTGGCAGTTGTATAGTGCTTTCAGATGTTCAAATTGCCTCACGCCATAATTTTGTAGTGATCCTTACGAGAATCCTGCAAGGTAAGTATTATGACACTGTATTGTAGGTGTGGGACTGAGAGTGCAATCCAAACCTGGAGTTAGATTTGGCCGGCACAATGGACACCGTACAGTATGTTTGGACCACTTGGAGTCAGAGAGGCCAGCACACAGATGTGCATCATCCTCCCTGACCCCGAGAGTGGTCTAAATGCACTTTATGTTGGCCCTGTTGCTGGCCAAACCATGCTGGCCAAACCATGCTGGCCTAACTCCAAGTTAGGATGGTGCTCTGAGAGATACGGCTGGGCTAAGCCCTTCCACTGAGTTCATGACAGAGCTGAGGTTCAAAGTAGGGACCTTCTGATTTGTGTTCAGCTGCTACCCTCCCCAGTCTTTTCTGAGTGGATCTGCATTCAGGCCAGAGAAAGTGCATTGCATTGCTGGGGGTCCTGCGCGTGTCTTTGTGGCCAGGAGTCCCCTTCATTTCCGTACCTCTTTAAGCAAGAACGAGGAAGCAGCAAAGGCGAAGGACCATCCGTACCGGTACTGGAAGTACTGCTCTGAGCCACTGGGCCGGTTCATCACTTCGTCATTGATGCTGGAGATGTACAGGACCAAGCCGACCACCAGAGAGAGCCCTGTGAAAGAGCACAGAGGGGAAAGGGGTGGGAAGGAGGAAGAGGAAAACATTGGCTGTCATCTCACTCCTGCCACCTTGGGAAGGGGGTGACAGCAGCTGTTCATAAAGGCCAGGCTTGTGCCACAGCCCAACCCCATCCTTTGCATAAAAGTCTTGTGAGTGAAAATTAAAGATCCTTTATGTGTAACTCAGTACTGACGCAGCCATATTTGGGTAGAGGCACATCACAATTCTCTCTACCTGTGGTGAAATCAGTGTGGGGAGAGTCTTTCCCCCTTGCAGTGGGGTCTCCCAACTACTCAGTTTATTTTGTCCTATAGAATGGAAAAGAGAATCAACCTTGCTGCCCCTTTCTGTATAATTACCCTCTTCCCCCCCATCCCCACTTGCATTGCCTTACATTGTATTCCATTTATTGGTCATGGCAAAAAGGTGGAATACAGGCAGACGTACAACCGGTGTTAAGATGCAGCTGGCTCTGTGGTGCAGTACAGTCGTGGGTTGCTCTTTCCCAGTCAATGCCCAGTGCTGCCCTGGGTGGCTGATGAGGACTTCATTCCCAGAGATGCCCTGCAACCATCACTCCCCAACCACCGCTCAGTTCACCCATGACTGGAGAAGCCCAGTTTGCCCCCGAGTGCCTCACTGCGCTGAGCGCCCCCCTCTGCTTTTTTTCCCTACACGTGCTGCATGCACCAGAGCCAGAAGTCTGTGTTGCCGCCTCATGCTTTTGGCCCTTTACCCTTGGCTTGCATCGACTCTCTTTGTCGGGCAAAGGCAGCTCTTTCCTCTGATCCCTTGCACTGCAGTTCGGCACGCACGTTGGGTCTTAAGTAGCCTGCCTGCTTCGCTCTGCTTTCTCTCATCCTTACACCAGGGATTGCAATAGCAGCAAACCCGTCTGAGAGAGGGAGCAGAAGAAATGACTTTTATCCTAAATAGAAAAGCAGTTTTCCGCCTCTGTCATGCTCTGGCACTTCCATCATGCTTGAGCTGGAGCGTGACCAAAGTGGCGGACAGATGCAGGGTGATGTGGCTTTGTGTGCTCTCCCTCCCTCCCTCCCTCCCTCCCTCCCCCAGCACTCCCTTCCTCTGCTGCCCCTCTCTTATGCTGAGCCTGGGGGCCCAGCAACAACAACATCCCAATCGTAACCAATCTTCCAGCACTGATGCAACTGTGCCAATGGGGTACACACTTCATCCTGAGGCTGTGGGGGCCGCCACAAAGGCTCGTTTCCTTACCTTGGGGGCTGCATTGCGGCTGCATCAGTGCTGGAAAACTGGTGAGGACTGGGCTGCAAAGCACCTACCTGCCTTTGGAACCAGGGGGAGGTCAAGAAAAAAGGCACAAGGTGGGAGACACAGAAAAGGGACAGCTGAGACAGGCATGTCCACCACCTGTCCCAACTTCCTCCTCGCTGCTGCCTTCCAGGGCTGAAACAGATGTGAAGTGGCAAATCCACGCTTGGATCTCCTGACGGTTTGCTTTTCTCTTCAAAGCAGCTGGAGCTCTTACCGTAAAAAGGGGAGTTACTGTAGCTCTTTCCCCCATGTTGTTCTGGATTTAAATTTCCCCACCCCATGCCCAGCTGGTGGTTACGGCTCTGGCCCTGCTCCCCAAATCCCATGAACCGGAGCAGGGAGTCCACCAGGAGAGAAGCGAGAGAGAGGCGATACAATGCTCAGCTGCAGCAGGCATTCCTTTTAAGGGGATCGCCACTCCTCGGCCAAGAGAGCTGTGGGGTTACAAAGGAGGCACTGGGAAGAAAACAGGTTAACCTCTGTGAATCCGGCCCCCGGCTCACTTGTACAACACACAACCATGCAAGTTAGCAATCCAACAGCAGGTTGCAGCCACCAGGAGCATGAGGTTAAGCGACACGCCATGCCTTTCTCTCAGCCCACAGATTGCCTGTTAGCAGGCAAGCCTCAGTGAGGGGTTCTCTGTGGGAGGAGGAGGGTAGGAGAGGAAATGTCTAAGATCTGATGTTCCCTTGCTGGCTTGAGAAGACTTTAAAGGCGGGAGGCACTTGCTCTCTCCCTGGCTGGAAGGATTAGGCAAGTGGTTCGTCTGAAATGAGGAAAAGATTATTGAAACAAAAGGGGGAAAGGGAAGACAAACGACAAGCAGCCAAATGGCGCACAGTGCTTGAGATCAAAGTTCAAAAGAAAAATAAACCCAGTTTCCCTTCCTTGCAAGTGCACATGATCAAGGCGGGTCAGCTTGCTGAAGAGCACCAACCAGATTTGGTGGGAACGCTCTGGCTTCACAACTGGTCGGCTCTTTTTGATCCTTTTGGGGGAATCTCTGCACCCCAAGCTCTGATTGCCTCATTTAAACTGAATGAAGGCTCAGACTCCCTGCTGCCACGTCAGGTGGGTGGACCTGGACCAATCAGCAGGTGTGGGCTGAACGCCACAGGGGACCAAGGGGGCTCAGCTAGGCGGCTTTGTTTCCTTCGGGGATGCCAGACAAGCATTTTAGGTAGCGCCTGTCTTTGGTATATGCGGCGGAATGTTGGCAGAACGGTGAAGGTGACTGGTTGACTCCCAAGTTAGACTCAGTCTGCCCAGATGGGGATGCCACCAAGGACAAAGGTGCCTGCTCACTGCAGGGGTGGAGCGTGTGAGGGGCAGGCAAGGCAGAAAGATGTAAGTAGCTGTAAACTGGAGATGGGGCTTGCTTGGAGCAGGTGGTCCGTTGGGGCTCTCAGAGGTCTTCCCACTCTGGTCTGCTTCACTGGGCGCACCTTATGAGCTCTTGCTCCAAGGTAAGACAGGGCATGAGTGGGAATGTCCAGAGTGGGGAAAAATGCAGGCACAGTACAGGAAGCTCTCTTGTTTCCACCATGGGTCTAAAAGGGGCCCCAAAGGGAAGCAGTTTCCACTGGGGTCTAGTACAGTGGAAAGGACTAGGCAACCCCTTTCCTCTGCACTGCGGCTCTGCTCCTAATCAGAGCCCGTCCCTGGTTGTTTAAATGTGAAAAACAGTATCAGGAGAAGAAAGCACGGCTCTCTCTCGCCACTCCCGTTCCAGTCTTGGGTGCTGTCAACCAGGAAAAATGGACAGGCCTGTCTCAGTTGCTCCCTTTTCCTGCCTTCCATCCTTTGCCAACGCAACCGTCATGCTGAAGCCAAGAAGGTCTGAACCTGGTCAGCTCCTGAATGGGAGATGGCCTGGAAATCTCATGGACTTCCCCTCAAGGGTCATGGTCAAAGGAAGGTGGGGAATCAATGCAGCAAACATAAAATAATTTGAGACACCCACCCACACACCCCCCGCAGCTGCTTTAGAGTGAAAAAAAAATCCAATTTCCGATCTGCCGCTTCACATCTGTTTTGACCCTCGCTCTGCCTACAGGATCGTGATACTTTCACGACCACACAGTGCTTCCCCGTCTTGCTCAGTGGTGGCGGCATAGATAGATGAGGAGAACTGACTGAGCTGTAGGGGCCTTATTTGTAAAAGGCAGGAGGAGAACCTTGTCGGCTTCCATTTAGTGTGGCAGGATCTTTCCTGAAGAGTTTCAGAGGGGGCCCCAAATACTTGAAGGCCGAGGGGCCCAGCCACAGGTTAATACGGCCCTGAGTGTTGGGAATGATGTGACAAGGTTGGGGGAGGGCAGGAATGCTGGGAGAATGGGGGAAGAGAAGGAGAGGAGGCTGGAAATCTCCCCCTCCCCACCCAAACATCCCGTACCCGTCAAACTGAGAGATCTTCCTGACCTACACTTTCTGAGCAAAAATTACAAAGTTAGCGCTCTATGTTTTTTTCCCCCTCTCTCAGACATGGGCTCTCGCGCTTGTCACCCTACCTTGCAATAGTCCAATTTTATTAATTAGCAGTCTATTCAGAAACTTGCAAATGATTCATTTTGCTTCTGGGAATTGCACTACTTGGGCGGAAGCCTTGAAGTTCATCAACCCTCAAAGGGATCCTCTGCCCCGTAGGACAAGGGATATGGTGTCCCCAAGTAATTCTTCCCTTATTTCATGTGAAAAAAGGGGTCCAGAGGCTCTCCTCTCCACAGAACACAGTTGCCCAAGCAGGCAGCACAGACTCTGAGAATACAGCGCCCTCTGTTGGGTGCCCCCCACGCCTCACCAGAGAGGATGAAGAAGATTCCAGAAACAAAAGCCAGGATGGTCCTCTGGGGCCGGATATGTCCAATGTTGCTTATAACAAATGCTGTAAAGACGAGGAAAAGGCTGACCATGGGGAATGGTGTGGCTGTGCGGATGGTCTCTGCCCAGAGAAAGACAAGGAAGAAAAAGGTCAGATATCCGGAATTCAGCTTGAGTAAAGGTTGGGCTTTGCTGCATGGGGAAGGGTGCTAGGCATCTCTGATAGCTGACCCAAATCAGGTGCATCCAAACAATTTGAGGCAGTTATCAGGACAGCCGCAAACTCTAAAAAGACATCAATGCATGGCTTCAGGTCCTGTATCCTTTCTCACCCTGACGAAACATGCAGACTTTTGCATAGCCTCCCTCAAAGACGTATCATATTCCCATTAAGCCAATAATCTGAACATAGCAAACTGCCCTGTACCAAGCCACACTATTGTCTAACTGCTATTCCCCACCATCACTGACGATGCAGCTATGCTGGCAGAGTGCAGGCTGCATCCAATGAGGTGGGGGAGGTGATCAGGAGGCCTGCCAGGGGTAAGTTAAAACTATTTTCTACTTACCTCTTCATAGGCCTCATGGTGACCTATGAGTCTTCTTGGTCCTATGCCAGCAGTATAGCTGGCATAGGTCCAAAAGAAGTGGGGCAGGTTGGAAAAGAGGCTCCTAGAGCATGCTGGTCCTTCGGACTAATCCAGGGGTCTCCAAACTATGGCCCCGGGGCCACATCTGGTCCACCAGAAGATTTTATCTGGCCCCCCAGCAACTTGTTTTTATCAGAGCGCTTGCTAATGTTTGACATTTTAACTCATTATATATCATTTCTCCGTTTAAGCACAGCATTGTTTCTTCATAATCTCTACTGTTCTGAATCAAACCATGTTGATTACAAAAAGATCCAAATATAACTTATTCATGCATTCATAAATGTCATTCATTCATAAATGTCATTCATTCATTATAAAACCAGTTTTATAAAACTGGTTTGTTTGTTTTTTGCCTTGCCAAAATGTGTAAAACATCCAATGTGGCCCTCATACTAAAACATATGGAACCCCCTGGGCTAATACAACCTTTGGGCTAGTCCAACAGGGCTGCTCTTACGTAACGCACCCTGCATTTTTGAATGATGCATGTACTGTATGTGAACAGTACTTTGAAGAGGAATTCCCACCCATAGAGGAGAACAGGTGGGATGCCTCTTCTGATTCAGTGCCTGCCTTCTGGAGTTTTTGCCAGGATAATCAGGCAGGGCCGGCTCCAGGAGTGGCAGAGCCCAATGTTGGGCATTCGCACAGGCCCCCACCCTCCCTGCAGGGCACCCTGCCCTCCAAGAAAAGTGCTTGTGGTGCCTTGCGTAGCACCTGGAAAGAGTTGGTGGTGACATAATGATGTCCTTGCCAGTGCTTCCAGGAGTCCCATTTTGGGCAGCTCAGAAGCAGGGGCAGGTGGGAGGGCCCAAGTTAAAGCTGCCCTGCTTGCCCCACTGACTTACAGTTCGTAGAGATCCTGGCTGCAGCAGCATGCAATATGCTTGCTGCACTGGTACGGGGGCAGGGGGCAAAGTACAGGGCCCAATGTGATGACATTGATCAAATTGGCTTAAGGCCAGCCCTGCAATCAGGGACGCCTTTTTAGTCAATTAGGAAGGCTTGTACAGTATTTGTTGAATCTGATTCATCCACTAAAGGTTTCAGCCCAACATTAAACACGACACTCATCATTGTTCAAATATGTGAAATTATATACTAGTTATCTCTACTGTATCCCAAGCACACTAAACAAGTACTGTATCTTCAAGCTGATGTGGAAAACAGTTGAGTCACCGAATACATTATTTGCACTTGCCCCAACAAAGTCTAGAATTCTTCAAAACAGGTGGACGTGGGAGACTGCGGGGAGCAGAACATTCCTTTTTGTTCCCTGCATCCTCCCAGCTGGTTCTTCAACCTTGAGGTCGGGACCCCAGTGGGGTCGTGAAGCCTCAGTTGTGGGGTTGCGGTAGCTTCTGAGAATAAAAAAGGTTGAAGACTAGAGCACCACCAGGTAAAGGGGGAGGCATCTAAGGTAACTCTTCAGGTACCAGGAGACCTGCTCAGGTGCTTAGCAATTGTACTAGTTTTCATTAGTGCCAGACTTCATGGTAGCTTTTTCTGTTCTCTCTCATATGAATATTTGGTTACAGCAAACAGTGCTGGGAGGGTATTAGGGGGCAGGAAGTACCCCCAGTGACAGGGATAGGGGTGGGAAGAGAAGGTCTCGGGAGGGGGTGGATTGATGTTGGCTCCCCAGGCTCATACTGTATGTATGCATTTATTTGTTGGAGTTGTTGCATGAAAAAGTTTGGAGACCGCTGCCAGGTGGTGGAAGAGGCAGAGGCAGTGGAGGTATCCTGCTGAAAAGCACAGCCCTGAGTCTGTAGCATAAGATCCAGGAATACAAAACTTATGATGTGATATTGTCGAACTGCAAGTCTCCCCACTTCTCCTCCACTTCGTTCTCAACCACTCGTGAGCACAGGGGAATTTGGAGCTTCTTGATCACTGCACTCTTTGAATTGCTAGAGGAAAGAACAAGCTGCAGAACTGCTGTTCGTGGCTGCAGGCCTGCGTCTGTCCATAAAGCAGTGGTTCCCAAACTGTGGGTCAGGACCCACCAGTAGGTTGCAAGCCAATTTCAGGTGGGCCCCAAAGCACCTAGAGCAACCATATTGAAAATAAGGGAAGGTGGGACAATGGACGGGGGGGGGATGTGGTTGTTTTGCTTGCATCAAAGTTGTAAGTAGGCTTTTTCTGATTCCCTTTGCTATTAGAAAACGGCTAAGAAATAACCCAACTTATTACTGCATTCTCAGGAAAGCAGCAGGCTCTGGCGTCACAATGATGGCACTTATCAGCCATGACATCATTTCCGGTGGGCCCAGGACAGATAAAAGTGGGTCCCAGTGCTAAAAGATTGGAACACAATTGCCATAAAGGTCAGTTTCCATTTACTAAGGCTTTCTCACAATTTCCAGACTTCCTTCCCCCCACCAATGCTCCATTTGCAACTGTTTTGTGTTCAAAACACACAATCCACACACACTGGCTTTCTCACAGTTGCACTTCCATTGTGAAGCTATTGTATTTTTCCTCATCATTGAAATTGCAGGATTTTGTTGTCGGAGGAAAAGAGACTCCCCTGAGCATCACATTGGTTCTTATTGAAATTTCTGCATGAAAATGGCGTATTGCTTATGATATCAGTCATGATGAGCTACGGAAGCCTGCCAACTCCCTGTGTGAGATGCCTGCACCATTTTGTGATCTGCGCTCCTGCGTGGAAATTTGGAATACTGTATATTTTTCCAGCCTGTTTAACAGAGCTGGACTATTCCCTGTTCTGTCCAGGAGAGGGCAGTGGTTCTCTCTCTCTCTCTCTCTCTCTCTCTCTCTCTCTCTCTCTCACACACACACACACACACACACACACACACAAATATACAATTCTAGATTCAAGATTGCACACACACACACACACACACACACACACACACACACAAATATACAATTCTAGATTCAAGATTGTGCTTCTGCTAGAATGTTTTGCTATGCACTAACTGCACAGTACTGTACACATTCATGGTACTAAAGGAAAAAAAAACACACTTGTGAGAATTAAGCCAAACAGGGTTGCCAACTGATCAGGAAAAGAAAAAAACAGGCTGGCTTTCTCCGGCTCTTTAAAACAGTTTGTGGCACAAACATCAGGAGTGTGAAGCTTGACACAGCATGGAAAGAAACCTTACTGCCTGCCATTGCCTGAACATTAAGTCACTGTTCAAGCCACAGGAACAGGAGCCAGATGAAAATTTGGCAGCCATAAAGCTGTCATTTTCTGATGACAGTAGAAGAAGCAAGCTATTTATTTATGCATGCCTAAAACTCATTTTCTCCAATGAACAACAATTCTAGTGCAGACTTTCTTTCTTTCTTTCTTTCAGGTTACTCCCATGCCCATGTCTGAAGGCTACAGACTTGTCCTGACATTCATTCAAAGGGCAGCTCTGACCACAGCAGTCTAGAGATATGGCAGCTGCATACGCACCCTCTCTCCTCCTAAGAGTCTAGGGGAAAGAGCACTGCACCAGGCCCACCAGCCATGCATGGCCATCTGCCAGGTGCTACACACAGAGGGGGGGAGATTGTGCTTTTGCCATCCAAGACAGTAAGCAAAATCCGGAGCTTTATCAAGCCCCCGGGTGGGCAATGGGCTGCCTTTGGCTTTACAATTTCGAGTCACGACCGAGGGCAACCAATCCCCAGATATTGTTTTAAAGGCTGGTGGATTGCTGCTGCAAAGATGCATTGCAGTCCTCATTCTTAAATCCTGTTAAGCATTCACAGCATGCTGGATTTTGGAGAAGAGGATGCCAAGTGGCTTCACAGCAAGAGCTGTGGCAGCAGCTGCCCTCGGCAGGCTCCCGTAGGACTGAGCTGCTGAACTGCAATGGCCTATTTGGGAGTAAATTCCACTGAAATCAATGAGGCTCACTTGAGAGTCGGTAAAAAGGGGTTGTATTTCATGGCCTTTACAGCGTTTCCGAAAGGTAACCCATTAGAACGGTATGTATCCACCAGGGGGTGCTCCTCTAGTCACGATTCAAGCAATCTGCATGTAGCAATTGCGCATTCCGTGAGTGCAGGGCAGAGGCGTTTCTACAGGGATGGCTAAGCTCTAAGTGTTGCAAGAAGCCTTACCCTGTCATGTCAATCCCTCCTCTCCCTTGCTGCTGTAGCCAGTAAGCAACGCCAAGATGTTGCTGTTCCCTGTGAGGATTGGCTAGAACGGTGCAGGAGAGGAGTGATTTCCACTGCAAGGTAAGGCTTCTTGCAAGACTTAGAGCTTTGCCATCCCTGTAGAAACGCCACTGGTGCAGGGTGGGACCTCCGTGGCAAGCCCAGTCCTCAACGTATGTGCATTCACTGTCTGAAGAGTCGCTATGTGTGTTTAAAGTCTATGCACATAAGCACTGTACATTTAATTGGAGACCCTGGGCATGGCTTTCTTGGACTGAAGCAAATGCACAACATGGCACATCTTTGACAGAAAGCAAAATATTATGTAAAAGCACTAAACTAAAAACAAAATTTTTTAAAAAAAGCTCACTTGAACATTCAAACTGTGAACACTCACAGAAGGAATATAGCAAGAGTTCTCAACCGGTTTAGCAGCGGGCCCCATTTTTCTGAATGACAATCTGTCTGGGACAATCTGCACGCCAAATCCTGAGCCCCTTCTTGGGACAGACCTGCCTGAACGGGACAATGTGGACTCATTGAGCAGGGGCAGGTCTGAGCTGATGAGGCTTGTGGAGCCTTGTGGAGTACCTGGGCAAATGCCTGGGCAAATGGCACTTGTCACAGGGCAAATGCCTCCGGGTGCTACCCTGCAGGGGGCGGCACCATGACCGTCCCCCCACTGCCACCGCTGACTGCTCTCTTCTCCACGTATCAGCGGTGTCAGGCACCACTTGAAGTGGCGCCCACCCCCTCCAACACTCAGAAGAGTCAAGCGCCACTTGTAGCACCGCAGCTCTTCAAGTGGTGCTTGGCTTCTCCGATGGAGGGATCTCAGGCCACTGCAAGGTTTGTGGTGCTTCAAGTGGCATTTGGATCCTCTGATAGTTGGAGGAATCTTGGGCCGCTGCAACTTTCTTCCGACTATTGCAGGAGCCGAGTGTTGCAAAGCTGAGCGGCTTCCTGGCACTTCAAGCACGCTCGCCTCCTCCAAGAGTCAGAGGGGACGGGCACCACTGCGGTCCGCTTCCTCCTTCCTCCCCTTTTGAAAGGGGAAAAGAGGCAGCCCAGTGCGGGTGGGGGTGGCAGACTGGAGGTGTGCCTCAGGTGCCACCCCCGTGGAATGTCTCTGCCCTGGGGCAAGGAGATAAATGTCCCCTTACCCCGAGGAGACCTCCAGCAGTTGAAAGTCCCACATAGGAAGCTGTGAAAGCCACGCTGGCGCTCTGCCACTGCCAAGCAGGACTGGGCTGTTGAACTGATTTTCCATTTCTGATTTGGGAGGAAATCATCTGCAGTAATCATAATTTGCCCAATTCTGATGTTACAGCAAAGTATAGTTTCTAAGAACCAAGAAATGAGAAAATCAAGCAAGAAGCCTGTGCACAACAGCCAAACCATGGTTTCACTATGCCATCCGAACCAGGCCCATTACATTAGCAATTCTTGCAACAGTCCTATCAAGTAGGCCAAAAACACTATATCTATGTCTGCTCTCACCCAGATCAAGAGGGGGCTAAGGTAGGCTTTGTCCTTGCATGTACAGTACATACTTCAACTGAGCATATTTATCAGAGACTGTTCCTGTATTCTGGTTCCTCTCCCGGTTAAGTCCCATTTTGTCTCAGAGCGCAATCCTAACCTGGAGTTAGGCCGGCACAGTTAGGCCAGCAAAGTTTGGCCGGCACAAAGGACACCGTAAAGTATGTTTGGGCCACTCTTGGAATCAGGGAGGCCAGCACATAGACGTGCACCATCATCCCTGACTCCAAAAGTGGTCCAAACGTGCTTTATGTTGTCCCTTGTGCTGGCCTAACTGTGCCGGCCTAACTCCAGGTTAGGACTGCGCCCTCAATGTTGCTTTTGGGGATGCCTTCTGAAAATATTGTTTGTCAGTTGCTATAGTCCAGTGGTTCCCAAATCTTTTAGTACCAGAACCCACTTTTTAGGTACGACAACCTGTCAGGACCCCTCCCCCATCAAGACCAGAAGTGATATCATTAAGCAGGAAGTGACATCACTGTGCTTGTAAAAAAATGTATGTAGACTACCATAGGTTACCAAACGCAACAGTTGTTTTCAGGTATGTGGAAACACCTTGACATTTCTTCCTAAACATAATTCTCTGTTTTGAGGGTCTCTGAAAATGTTGCAAAAATGCAACTTTCTAATGTTGAACAAATGCATCTAAGGTAATAAATGGGGTCTCTGTGACCAGTTGGGAACCACTGCTATAGTCAGTGCCATTTTTCAGGATTCTCTCTCTCTCAGTCTGTTAAATCTCTGAGGGGTATACAGGTGGCTACAACTTGTCTTACAGTGCTCAGTCCTAACTTCAGATCATTTATGAATAAGTTATAAAGCACTGGTCCCAATGCCTGCCAGGTCATCCCCATGAACATGTTTTCTGATACTCTCAAAGAACTCTGAAAGGTTACTGAGGCAGAACTTGCTTTTGCAGAAGCCATGCCAATTCTCCTTCAGCAAGTCTTGTCCCTCTATATTTTTTAACTGGCAGGAAGGGTATTTTTTAAAAAATGAGGAAGAATTCACAAACCATATTCGTGAACTGTACTGAAATGGTCTACTAGCACCTCAGGATCTTCTTGTCTCATTCTGCTGCATGTGTCTGCAGATCGGACCTGGCTCTTAAAAAATATCCATCAACAGTTCCCAGAAAACGGAAATTTTTCCACTTACTGAGGATATTTTCGGTATTCTCCGTCACGAGGGGGCCCTCAGGGTCGGGGTCAGGCCTAGGTTCTAGGAAGTACTCAGAAGCAACACAGCTTCCTTTTTTCTGACCTGTCAAAAAGAGAAAATGCATCCAATTTACATGACAAAGCAGGTCACAAACCTGTCGGGAAATAAGAGGGCTTCTGGGAAGTAGGCGAAAAGTTTGACTGTGAGAAGAGAAACATCATACAGAGCTGCAATGGTTGGCAGGAAGTGATGCGGCACAGGCTTACTTGAAGAGCTAGAAAGAGCAGGTTCAACATCATGTTCCCAGCTGGACAAGCTGGATGACTTCCTGCCGCTTATCATGTCTGAATCAAGAAACAGTCATGCTTTGCAATCTTGGCCTCTAGGGAATGTCCAGATTTGGATATCATGGCAAATGGCGGCTTAACAAACCAATAAGTATAATGTTTGGGGTGGGGAAGGAGAAAGGAGGACAAGGAAGTGGGGAAGGAGAAAGGAGGACAAGGAAGTGGGATGCAGGTGTGGACTGATGGTTGAGCTGCTGGTACTGCCTGAAGATAAGCAGGACAATCTGTGGTATTTTTGGATGGGAGACAGAATGCCAGGCTGTGACAAGCTGCAGTACCTGTGGTGGCAGGACGGAGTCGCTGTGGAGCTGATTAGCCAATGTGGGAATGTATGAAGGCAGCTGGCAAAAGAACGGAATACGATCTTGAGGACCTGCCCAGGCTGGACTTATAATCCCCTGCTGAAGTTCGATGGCACGCAGCCAGAGGGGAGAACCACAATGTGCAGGTGGGACTGAGGATTCGGTGAATCACAGAATACTGTCTATTTGTGAAAACCCCATTGAAAAATGGTGGTTTAGACTAGCCTGCCCATGTAAGCCGCCTTGGGCATTTGCTTCGGCATGGGAAAGGCGGGGTATAAATTCTTTAAATAAAAAAATAAAAAAATATGGTGGGTGGGCAACTCAATCCTACCAAACTCCCCTAGTGCGGATGCAGCTGCGCCAGTGGGTCATGTGCTGCATCCCACAGGCGGGTTTTGAGCCAAGAAAGCCTTCTCAAGGTAAGGGAACATGTGTTCCCTCGCCCTGGGATAAGCCCCCTCTGCCCTGCTGGCCCTACTCAAACCTGCACCAGCTATATATATAGCTGACACAAGTCCGACAGGACCTGAGATGTGGATCGAGGGCGGCAAGGGGCAAAGGATATCAGCGGTGCTGCTGCCACCAATACCACCCCCTTCCCAGCCTGAATCCATCCCCAATACCCCCAAGCCTTCTCCCTCCCCCTCCTCTTTCTTCCCAATCCTGGTCTCATGCCTGCCCACCCCCATGCTGAGTTACCTGCGCGGAGAGTCTGCCAGTGCAGAGCCCCAGTCGCTTGCCCTTTGCGGTGGCAGCCATGCTATGCTGTATGGCACGTGGCCTTTTGTGACAGCCACCAAAGCATGCCATGCTGCCGGAACACAAGTTCCAGCGGTGCAGCACCCCATTAGGATTGGACCGTTAGAAGCAGGGACTGGGTGGCAGAAATACTGGCTTGCAGAAAAGGGAAGCAAAGAATTCAGGGATTTGAGAAAAAGCAGGGCTAGGAGCAAACATGTCATGTAGCGGGTACGCGGGGGTACGCGAGTACCTGTTCCTAGGATTAGGGCTGGCCCCACCCATTCGCCCGCCCACTCGTCAACTCCGTTGGTGCTCCGCTCCGCCCCCTGCAATGTCTGAGTTGCCTGCACGTTCTCAGAGCCAGGCAGGCAGGCAGGCAGCGGAGCGAGGGAGACCGACGGCAGCAGCAGCGTGAGCAGGTAGGTTGCCTGGGGCTCCCTCCTGAGGAGGCGCGGCGGTTCCTGGGGGCAGTTCCTGGGTTCCAGCTATGACCTCACTTCCGGTGGGCAGGCCCCGACACAAGTGCCAATCAAAAGTGAGTACCTGTTGCTAAATCATTTAGATGCCATTACTGGCTAGAAAAGAACCCTGTACAGGGCATCAGGACAGGAGAAATGATGTATGGGAAGAAGGGGACTGTGGTCAGGAGGGGCCAAGTTGTGTAACGTACCTTGGAGTGGGTGTGGCTGAAAGATTAACGATGCATTATAAGTCAAATTAACCAGGCAAGTCTCTGAATGCATGTCTCTAGTGGTTCTAAATGAGAGGAAGATGGATTTCTATTCAGTGACAGGCCTAACCTCTTCGTTCCAAGGGCACTTATATACCCACCAAGTTTCCTCATCATTTTGACATACTCTGTCAGTATTAATGACATTCCTGTTGAACAGTTTTTGGATTTCCTTTTGAACAATTACAGCTAAAATTATTTGGTCATCGAGGGTTCCTAAACGATGGCTGTCCTGAGAACCTTTTCAGGAATTGAGCTGCTGAATCATACTAGCACTTCTTGCAAGCTCTGTAAGCCGGTTACAATCTGACACATCTGCCTTGCAAGAGCTTAGCTGCTGGTTTGTGTAGACTGGAATTTACAACTACTGTACTAGAGCAAATGAGGGACGTGGTGGCGCAGCGGGTTAAATCGCTGCTGCTGGGCTTTCCGACTGGAAGGTTTGGCGTTCAAGACTGCGTGACGGAGTGAGCCCCCATTGCTTGTCCCAGCTCCTGCCAACCTAGCAGTTTGAAAGCACCTAAATGCAAGTAGTTAAATAGGGACCACTTCGGTGGGAAGGTAATGGCGTTCTGTGTGCTACGGCGTATAGTCATGCCGGCCACATGACCATGGAAGCTTGTCCTTGGACAAAACGCCGGCTCTACAGGCTTTGAAATGGAGATGAGCACCGCCCCCTACAGTCGGTCATGACTAGACCATTCGGTCGTGGGGAAACCTTTACCTTACTAGAGCAAAAGCCCCGTGTGTTGTTTTCCAGCTTCAACACATGACTCTGCCGCTCGTCTCTCATTACTAAACTCTTCTAAGTTATTTTTTTTTAAAATCTGAACCGTGGAAACTTGAGCAAAAATAGCAAAATTGATCAGGTTTAGTACTGATTCACCAATTCAGTTTGGAGTCCTCGAACACTCCTGTGAACAGGAAGCCATTTCCAAAATCCTCACCTGCAAAAAAGCAGACCCTCCAGAGACCAGCGTGGAGCGCCATGACGATCTCGGTGGTTTGGTTCTGTGGGAACACGATGCCTTCCTCCATGAACAGCCAGTAGTCGGTACTGACGGCGATGCCCACCAGGAGCAGCCCACACGCTCCAAAAACACTAGATAGCAGGGTCAGGGCGCGGCTGCTGCAGTTACTCATCCTAGGCAACGGGGGAGCCACTGGCCACACTCAGCGCAAGGACCTGGGGGTGGAAGTAAACAACAGTCGGCCTGAGAATCCAGCAGTTCCCAAAACAACCTCTCTTAGGGAGCACAGGAATTTCATCAGCTCTTTCCCCAATCAAGCACATCGACTGTTGGAGCCCCCCCCCCCAAGGTCTTTTCCCAGTCGTTCTGCTTTAACTTCAATACTTTTACATTCACCAAGAGGACCTGCAGCACTGCTTCCAAGCTCCACCCCAAGGAACCAAAACCATCCAAGGACCCAATTCTGGCAACAAGATCTTCCACCCTCCCACTCCATAGATCAGTGGTCCCAACCCTTTTTTGCATTGGGACCCCACCCTCACCCAAGACCTAGGGCCAGAAGTCATGTCATTAAGCAGGAAGTGAAATTATTGCTTTAATAAATCACACGTTTTGAAAGTCAAAAGAACTCCATGTCCTTTTTAGAATGTTCTGAGTGCTTTGTATCTGAGTGGCGTTTGAGTTTTGAGCTCAGTGATTGATTACTGCATTGAGAACGTTGTGGCTTCTCTATGCCACTGCTGATCAAGGTGGTGAAGCCAAATTTTAGATAGTCTTGAGAGTACTTACATTCCCCATATGCTGAGACTCACCTAGGTATACACATGGAAGGCGTGACATGGCCACTCGGAAAGACACCCGCATATGCGTACACCACCCGCATATGCGTACACCAAGATGAGCCCAAAGCAAGGCTGATTTCAATCAATCAATCACTCACTAGTATTTATATACCGCTTTTCAACACAAAGTTCACAAAGCGGTTTACAGGCAAATAATAACATTAAAGTTAAATGGCTCCCTGTCCCAAAAGGGCTCACATTCTAGAAGAATGGAGAACACCACCAGCAACAGCCACGAGAAAGACACTGTGCTGGGGTGAAGAGGGACAATTGCTCTCCCCCTGCTAAATATAAGAGGACACCACTTGAAAAAGTGCCTCTTGCCCAGTTAGCAGGGATTTCCCTCACAGCCACAAGCATTGAGGAAGTGGCAGTTGAATGGGGAAGCATCTTCCCTAGGCAAAATGAAGCTTCCAAGATGGTGGTGCCCATCTTTTAAAGATGGCTGTCCCAAGCTCTTTGTGGCCCCCTAAAAAGGTTCGCAACCTCCTCAGGGGTCCCGACCCTCCGGTTGGGAGCCACTGCCATTGATCCATCACAGATTTCTCTTCCAAGGAATCCTTGCATGGCCTTGCACTGCAGTGGATTCTAGGTAAGCTTTAGGGCCAAGGTGTCAAATACAAGGCCCACAGACCAAACGCAGCCCCTGAAAGCCACTTATCTGCTCCTCATTACAAGTGGGATCTCCTGGTGGGATGATTGGGGTCTCTCATCTTGAAAATATGAAAATGATTTGCGTATTTTCTCTTCTGTCAATTGCAGCTACTGAATTTCTATGTGAGAACCAAGTGCTTATTTCGGGCCACCATCTACTTAATGATGTCACTTCCTGCTTAATGATGTCACTTCCAGCTTTCAGCGGGCATCATGAATGCTGACTTCGGCCATATGAAAGAAGGTTGACACCCCTGCTTTAGGGTGTCACAGAGTAAGGTCTAAGCTGTTGCATGAATTGAGAGTGTGCCATGCATACTAGTAATGGTCAGAGGTTTCCCCAATGCTGGCGCCACTTGGGGCAGCAATTACCTGAAGAAGCTCCATGTGCTGGAAGTTTGGGGTGTGTGTGACATCATCATTATGTCACCCCTTGACCTTCCAAGCTACCACATTGTATTAAATGTGATACAATCCGGATCGCCTCCATTTCGGGCCCTGTCACTTCGTGTTCTTGCCACTGAGCAGCGAAAACACAATCACTGGCAGCTACTAGTGTCGGCTAGAGCCAGAGATCCCCAAAGGGCAGTGTAGGGTGTCACCCCCTTCTGGTGGTGCCAGCAGCTCCCACCGCCCCTCCCCTGCCTTGCATTGTCATTGGTAATGGCATGACATGGAACCTGCTTGTCCACCATTACTGTACTTAGCAAGGAGGCCTGAATAAAATTCTGAAGAACCCCCAGTTCCTAGAAATGCAAGTTAAAATCTCTAACTGGTCTCCTGCAAGAGCAGTGATGGCGAACCTGTAACACGCATGTCAAAGGTGACACGCCACGACGTTCTGGGTGACACACCAGAGTGCATGAACACCCAACAGCAACTGAGATTGTTTTACTTGTATTTCATTTTTTGTAATGATTTAATGTCTATATAATACGTAGCCCCACTCATGATTGGGCTGTATATTTTTAAATAAATGAACATGTAAATAATTGGGTTTTTTTTAATTTGGGAGGGGGAGTGACACGCCAGCAGAGACAAGTTAGGCATTTTTGACACAGTGAGCCCAAAAGGTTCGCCATCACTGTCCTAGAGAATCTGGAAGCCCACCTTTTCATTTCCTAGAAATTTTGACTTCCAACCTCCTCAGCTTTAAGAGCTAGTTGTCCACATATCACCCAGAGAACACAGGATCTGGGACCTCGGCCTATACCCAGCCCAGTCCAGGAGAGGTGGTTGTAAATTGTCTATGGTTTTCGCTTCCTGCCACGTGCGCATACTCCCAACAGTATTCTATAGCCGACCCTTTGGCGATCCCATTTCAGCCACTGCAGAAGTCTGCAGAGGAGTCTGCAGAGAAGACTCTACTTCTGTCCCAGAGGCTTAGATCCAGCTCAAACAATACAAATGCAGTTATGTTATCACAGGAATGAGTCATGGGGGTGCTGAGGCAGATTCCTGAGGTAAAACAGGGAAGAAAGATTACATGACAAACACACTGTTAAAGGAACCTGAGAATTGCGTGCATTAGCTACTCTCCACAAGGTAAGTTATAGCAACAACCCCGTTATTCACTCAGTGTTCTTCTTCGACGTTCAGCCAGAGTCCTGGATCTCTTTCGGTCCAGGTCCACTCCACGAAGGCCAATTTACACGTGGATTCACTTTTGTAAAGATTTGAGCTGAAAGTGGATTTGTGGTCATGGCTCAGACTCACTCCTCCATGCTTGGAGAACCTGTGAAAAGCTGGGGATTTTTTCGGTGCACTTGGAAGCACTCACAAGATTAGTTCAATGCACCCAAGAACCTCACAGATGACACCACCGTTTCTTGCTGCCCTTTATGCTTGCAACTGCTTCCCAGAACACCTGTGGGATGCTCCAAACATGCTTCCCCCATTTACCAGCACCTCCCTTCCTTTACTCCCTCTGTCTCCCTTGTTTTAGGGCACAATCCTAATCAGCTTTCTGGCACCGACATAGCTGTGCCAATGGGGCATGTGCTGCATTCTGCAGTTGGGGAGCAGTCATGGAGGCCTCCTCAAGGTAAGGTAAGGGACTGTTTGTTCTCTGACTTTGGAGCTGCATTGCCCTTACCCCAGTGTTGGAAAATTGGTTAGGATTTCACCCTCAAAATCTATATTGTAAGACCTTGGGGCACAGACCTGCACTGTGTAAAGCACCATGTAAAACACCACACACATTGATGGCGATGTTGGTGGTGTATGTGTTTGTGTGTGTATGTGTGTGTGTGAATGTATGAATGAACATTGTGTGATGCCTTCTCTAAGTTATCTCAACCAATCCAAGAATCCTGTCCAAACTAGGAATACTCATGTTCAAAAGTATTTTTATTCAAATTTTGAGATTTGAAAAAAGAACAAATTGTAAAATAGTTCATCCCAATAATCAAAATGAACACTGCAGAGCCACATTTAGATCATGCTTGCTTTATCCCACTGAAATTCTTCATTCACATCTAGCTGATTTGGGCCAAGATTAAAACACAGAGAAGACACATAACTGAATTCAATTACTTCGGATTTTAGTGATTTCAATACACCAAAAAATTATTCTGTGTAGCTGTATGAATGGTGAATCTTAGATATGTCCCACCTTCAGTTTTTTATCCTTTCATGTGTCTCCATTAAAGACTGCGTTGAGCTTAAGCGAGCAGAAATAGGAGATAATTTGTAGTGTAATGCACAAAGAGATTTGGTAGTGAAACCTTTGGCTGTCATTGGTTGAGCTGTCCTCCTGTCACAGAGGGTTCAGGCAGGCATAAGGGGGTTTGGCTGAGCTGAGCCTACAAGATCAGGGCTGTCAGAAAGGCCTGTCAGGTTGTCAAGTGACCCTGTTTCTCCAGTTTCCCCTCATGCAGACAGCAGCAAAGGTTAATCTCAGGTCATTTCTGGGCAATTAAGTTACCCCTTGATTAAGTACTAGATGCTACCCTAGTACACAGATTCAGAGATAAACTTAGGGCGCAATCCTAACCCACTTTCCAGCACTGGCATAGCAGTGCCAATGGGGCATGTGCTGTATCCTGCAGTTTGGGAACAGTCATGGAGGCCTCTTCAAGGGAAGAGAATGTTTGGTCCTTTCCTTCGGTGTTGCATTGCCCTTACCCTGGTGCTGGAAAGTGGGTTAGGATTGCACCCTTAAGTCTCAGAGATGAACTCAGTATTAAGTTCCCCATTTTATAAATGATGGCATCTTGTGACATCACCAAGCCCTGCCTCAAAAATCTCAAGGTTTCAGATGCCCCTGACCTGGAAGTTCTAGAAGTAGAAGAAACAAAAAGCAGTAGCATTGCTGGGGGAAAAACATTAAGTACTTCAGGTGCCACAATGCGTTTTGTAAGCAGCCCCTCCCACTTGCCATTGGAACAATTCCGGGCAGCAGTGGCAATGTGCAGGAGACACTGTATGGTTTGGTGGGTACCTACGTATTGCTGTCGCTGCCTGGAATGGCTCCAAGGGCGAGTGGAAGGGTCTGCTTACATGGTACATTGTGGTACCTGCAGTACTTACCATTTTGCCCACTCCTCCAACAGCGCTACTGCAGAAGAGGCTAGGAAAGAAGGACACAGGAGCTCAAGAAAATAGCTCTTTAATGGCCCCACAACAGGATAGTATGGACAAGTCTCTTTAATGTAATATCTGCCCAGAAACATACAACTGAAACTGAACACAACCTCCCAAATGAAACATTCCAGATATAAAAAAAAAACCTAGACCAAGGGGGCTTCTTAGACTGAATTAAAAAGGGACTGTTTGATCTACAAATTATTTTTTCACATACTACTGTATTTGTATTTTGAATGCTTCCATTGACTTGCTAGGTCTTGTTCCATTTCAACTGTATGCCTGTGTATTGATATTAAATTAAAGCAAGTTGATTAGACTGAAATTGAGTGTCAGATCCACAGAATGGACTCCAGCTTGCTAGGATCTTCATTTTGCAGGGGTGTTTGCTGGAGTGTACCAACAAGGGCGGCAGGATGAGTTGGCATGATCCAGATCCATAAGGAACAGGATAGAGGGGGTAGCTTAGAAGAGCTGGGTATCACTGGAAGCATCCCCTGGGGGGGCAGCTAGCAGCAATGGAGGACCCTGATCTGGGTGGAAACCACAGCAGGGACAAAGGGGACAATATATCACACCCCTGCCACAGTTCCAGTCTGGGCCCCACAAACCAATGCACAGGGCTACTTGACATGATTAATGCCATGTCCAGTTGGCCTCTAGTCCCAACTCCATGATTTTCATCCAAACTCAAGCCAGAGAATGGTGCTTGGTGGGTGAATTGTAGGTGTGGGTGGATTGTGGGGAAAATGTGATATAAAAGACACTATAACTCTATGCTTTGAACCGAAGATTTGGCTGATTTGCCTAGTTTATCACAGGAGATCTGGGTTCAAAGCCCCACTGCGCTATGAAGTTCACTGGATGGTCTCTCAATGTAACTTACTTGACAAGCTTGTAGTCAAAATTGGGTTGCAATGCACATGCAGCTCCTCTGAGGAAGGGTGGGGTATAAATACAGTATAATAAATACATTCATTTATGAACACACTTCAAAACAGCAGAGAGAGAAAGACATTACAATTCCTCCCATCCCACATTGCTGTGGTTAATTGGTGCTGGAGTTCAGTTTAAAGCCAAACTGCCTAATCCGGAAGCAGTCTCAGAGATGGCATGAAGGCACTCTGCCTGTGCTCAGAGATACTCTCGATACCTTCTGGAGCTGAACCCAGATATGGAAAAGAAAGTTTATCTGAGACTGAAAAATGGGATGGGAAAATGATGAAAACCCTTAATTTCAGGGCGAGCACCATCCCTTCACAACTCCCCCGCCTGCCTTCAACTACCCTCTGCATCCATAATTGCCGTTTAACAATCTCTTGTCCTATAAGGGAGAAAGGTTCAAAACCATCCCTGTGGACTTGGGACTCTTTCACCTGTAACAGCTGTCCGACTCACACAAATTCATCAGGGGCAGCTTTTCTCTACCCACCACCATGCCTAGAAGACGCAGTTCCATTTCACTTCAATTTCTGCCTCCTGCAGATGCGTCAGGCACAGGAACCTCCCCAGAATGTCAGTGGCAACTTTTCCCCACAAGACTCAGATGAGTAGATGGGAGTGATGTTCGTAGAGGAGCGGGTGACTTCAAGCGCATGACTCCCCCCCCCACCATTCCCCAAGAATCTGGAAACGACCCCCACATGCCTCCCCATCCACTGCTTTCTCACATCCCCTCCAGCCACCAAAGCCTTGATCTCTTCAGTCAGATAGTTATGGTTCTCTCCGAGATATGTTTGTGCTTTCAGAGTTGAACCCTCACAATGGATTTTTCAAGTACTTTTTCTGGCTTTTGACTCCAGGGGTTTCTATTTATGCCCTCCTCGGCTGCATTTGTGCAGTAGCAAGGGCCCAAAAAAGACTGGGGGGAAAAAGGGAAAATGCTTGTGGATGAAGGATCAGAAGGTAATATCTGGGCTAGAAGGCTGGGCAAGGGAGGGGGCAAGCTGAACTGCAGAGCCTATTCAAGGGCAAGGAGCAAAGGGGCCCTGGTTTAAGCCCCTCCATTGACCCCTTTCTCTTTAACTCCTATGGAGCCCCTCTGCCTCACTCCCTGTGTAACAGCACCCCCTACTGCCTGTTTATTGCATAGCTCTCAGTCCCTGGCTATACAGTGTCCCCCAACTTCCCTTCCCCCATAACTCCTGGTTGAGAACCTTTTTTTCAATTTCTTTCCCATCTGTGATTGTTTTATTTTGGTTACAGAAGGCGGCACAATATGGTCACTCTACTCACACACATTCTTTTTCCTGTTCCAGATCTGTATATATACACACAAGTGGGAAAATAGCTGTGTGTGTGTGTGTGTGTGTGTGTGTGTGTGTGTGTGTGTGTGTGT
>JAJKFI010000159.1:241362-257828 GCA_029204185.1 Lerista edwardsae | reverse complement strand
CCCCCCCAAAAGGACGGGCTGGAAAACAGCCACGCAATTGTCAGAGGGAGCGAGCGAGGGGGGTCGGGGAAGGGGGTGCGGCGGGGGGAGCGCGCAAAAATCGCAGCGCGGGGGGGGAGGCGATGGGAGCGCAGCGGAAACACGGGTCGGGAGGGGGTAGACACAGACCGTCCAAAGCCGGGGGAGGGGGCGCGGAGCGGAGGGCTGCTGCGAGCCAAGGGGGCGCCTCTGGAGCGAAAGGGCGCCCCGCTTTCTGCAGCGCTCCAAGGAGGCGGGCGGGGGGAGCAGGGGATCGTTGGATGGAAAAAGGAAAAGGGAGCGAGGGGGATGCGGCGAGAACGCGGCGGGGGGGGGGAGGCGAGATAGAGGCTGCTACCGATTTTGTCCTGGGGGGCTTCGATCGGGCAGCAGTGCCGCAGTCGGGTGCCGAGAGGGGGCTGCCTGCCTGCCTGTCGGTCGGTCGGTCCCTTTCTTTCTCTCCCCCCCACTCACACACACTCACAGGCTGGCACGCACAGGGCGCCCCCGCTGCCGGATCCCGTTCGATCACGGGATCCGCTCGGCTGGGAAGGAACTGATGAGGGGCGCGAGGAGAATTCACAATCGCCCCAGCCCAGCAGCCACCAGCCCGCTTAGCTTGCCTGCAGCTGGCCGTGATGTCAGAGAGACCACTCTTAAAGGCACAGGATGCCGGCCGCTCGCTCGGTCCGGGGTTTGTGTGTGTATGTGTGAGACGGGGGAGGGGGGGAGAGAGAGACAACATTAACAAAATTTAGGCCACTTAGTGTAACGTTATTTCTCTATACGTGCACCCCCCCCCCACCCCATCACCAAATTAATGTGGGGTTGTGGCATTCGCCAAATATTGGACATTCCCCTGTGACATGTGTCTGTATGCAGGTGTGTATGACTGTATAGGTCTGGGTACCACATTCATTCAGGGCCGGCCCATCCATGAGGCCAACTGAAGTGCTTGCCTCAGGCAGCAGATTGGCGGGACATCCACCACTCTTTGTCCACTCCTCCTCCTCCTCCTCCCTGGATTGGAAAAGCCAACTGGGGCCAAAGCAAAAGCGAAAGTGTGGAAATAAAAAGGGACTGGGAGGCTCCCTTCTGGTGCACAGGTCTCCTCCACCTTTCTTCTTCTGTTCCCTCCTCCTCTTTTCCAGGCTTGCATATCACCAGGTAAGGGAGGCAAGATTTGACCCACTCCATCAGGAGCCAGGAGGTTTGGACCAGCTCTGCACACTTCTTTCCTTCCGTCTTTCCGTGCAGCCCCAGACATTCCCAACGCTGAGTTGGGATTGTCAACAGTCACATAAGCACATAAAAAGATGTTCCGGTGCTGGAACAGACCCAGACTATCCCAGCATCCTGTTTGCCACAGTGGCCACCTAGGTGCTTCTAAGGAGTTCGCAAGCTGGGCATGAAGACAATAGCTTCTGTTGCTTCCCCCAGCAAATCACATTCAGACACTGGACCTGGAGGTGCTAAGTGGCCATCAGGACTATCAGACACCTGTGCCTCATTAATTTGTCTAATCCCCTTTCACAGTCATCTAAGCCAGCACCTCTCCGCACCTCTGGTGTAAGTGAATTCCATAAATTAATACAACATCATATCTGTCTTGAACCTCCTGCCAATAAATTTCGCTGGACGATCCTAAGCTCTAGTATACAGGAAAGAAAATGGAGAAAAATGTCTCTCTCCTCACTTTCTCCACCCGTGCACAGTTTTATAAACCTCTATTATATTCCTATTATTGTATGGCATTCACCATGTTTTTCTTCTTGCAATGGAGGAGGATTTCTTTTTAAAAATTATATTTCACAGTCATACTGCTGGGATAATGCCCACTAAATACTGTTTCTTTAAATTGTTGATACTACCAATACAATGAGAATTATAACTGCAAAAGGAGCAATCATACAATTATGCAGTCACCTGTAGCTTAGAACATCACTGCTCTTTTCCACACAGTTCAGTGGATCATTGCACATAAATTCACACACATGCACAAATTGCCTGGGCATAGAGTAGACAGAAAGGGAGCCAGACTAGAGAAAGAAGGTTCTCTACTGAAATCAGGAATTCCTGGAATTTGCCTTGTAGGGTGTGGACTTCAAGGGGTTGGATGGAGCAGATCTTGTAAAGAGTAGATGTGTTTTTTGTAGGATTGCTGGTTTCTTTGGGAGGTAAAGTGAATCTCTTGGGTTAGAAACCAGGACTCCTGGGTTCCCTGGAGGAAGACTGAGAGCCTGGAAAGTTGGCAGCTCAAGATTCCTGGGACTATCTGGATGGAGGTCTTGGATTGTTGTTGTTGTTGGAGATCAGGTGGAGATTCCACTACAATCATTCAATTAATTGAAAAACAACAGCTCCCTATCTTAGACAAAGGCTTTCTGAAAAAAAACGGTTTTAAGACCCAGGGAGGGAGCAGTTCTTAGTTCCAAGGGGAGGGTATTCCATAAATGAGGAGCCACTACTGAGAAGATAAACTGCAGGTGGCCATAGTTCTCGACCTGAATGAAGGTCTGCTCATGCACTTGGGCAACTACAGGGGTGTAGCTAAAGAAGTGAAGGGGGTGCAAATGCACCAGGCAACAAGCATTGGGGGACAACCAGCTGATCTTGACACTAGTGGCCAAAATTGAGAAAAACCTTGGTAAGTATGAATAATACCATCATGTTATATACCGTTCAATGCGGAATTCAATGCAGAATGCAATGAAACAAACCAGAATGTAATATATCAAACGTTGTGGCCAAAAAAACCCAAGAAAATAAAAATTCAACTGTGATGTCACTTCCTATTATGACATCACTTCCAGGGCATCATTTTGCTGTGATGTCACACATTTTGCTGTGATGGTACACAGAGGAACTGTGATGTCACTTCTTCTTATGATGTCACTTCCAGGGCATCATTTTGCCTTCTGCACTGGGCTACAATTTCATTAGCTAAGCTAGTGGGCAACTAAATGAGTAGATGGGGACAAAAACTCCAGGTTTAGAAAGAGAAGAAGCTCTAATGAAACATTTCACATATGGCAACCAAAAGTCTAGACACAGAGTCCAGACTCTGTGTGCAAGCAGAAAGTACTGCAATGTTTAGTTTATAAAAAGAGAGGTAACAGGGCTACATGTCTCTGTGGGATGTGTCCCCCAGATTTGTGGAAGCTAGGAATGCACACTTTTCACATGTACAGAGGCCTTCATTTTAAGCTTTGCTTGATGTGCTTTCTGCCTGGGACAATTGCCCCAGTTGGGTTTCAGCATGCCATGTAACTGTTAAAGGCACAGGAACCTTGCCAGGAAAAAAAATGTATGGCAAACCAGCATTCCCCAGTGTTGTTGCAATCAGAATCAATCACAGCAAGCAAAGGCCAAAGCCCCCCATCCCTGATTTTGCACCCCCTAAACAGAGGCAGATCTAAGGGAGGGCAAAGCTCTAAGTTTTGCAAGAAGCCTTACCTTGCAGTGGAAATCACTCCTCACTTGCACCATTTTAGCCAATCCTCACAGGGAAAAGCAACATCTTGGCGTTGCTTACTGGCTACAGCAGCAAGGGAGAGGAGGGATTTACATGACAGGGTAAGGCTTCTTGCAACACTTAGAGCTTTGCCTTCCCTGTAGATCCACCTCTGCCCCTAAACTGTTAACCAGTTTTATCCATCCCATCCCACCGCTGGGGTTCTGTTGTGCTAGGTGCTGCAGAGACACTAAATGGCTTTCGTTCCCTGCCTCAAGGCATTTTGAGTGGGTGCGCACAGAGATATATTTATCACTAGACAGTAACAGAACATAAGGTGCCTTTTATCCTTCTCCTCCTCCCCTCCCCCCGCCATGCCATCACACACATTTAGCTTCCCCCTGCTCCGGTGACAGAGATGAGGGAAACTGGGGAGAAATCTGAGACAGAACTGGTGGAACTGTGCGCAGTCACAGGATAAAGACAGTCATCAGGGTTGAGTATTCATCAGTTCTACATATGCTCTCCCCAATTCCTCTCTATGCTCTCCCCAATTCCTGCGGTAGGATAGGCTGAGAGGGTTATTTGGGAGGTGGGGTGGGGGACCACAGGTTCCTAGATAAATACAGTGGTTTATGAACAACTTCTATGACATGCCGTGGTCCTTCTCCAAGTCACATGCCACTGTTATCCATTGTGGGTCATTCATAATCCACTATGTATCTCGGAATCTGTGCCCAAATTAGACTAATGACTAGGGCAGTGGTAATGAAACTTTTTAGTACTGGGACCCACTTTTTAGAATGACAATCTGTCCAGGACCCACCTGAAGTGATGTCACAGTCGGAAGTGCCATCATTGTGATGCCAGAGCCTGCTGCTTTCCTGAGAATGCAGCCATAAGTTGGGTTATTTCTCAGCCTTTTTCCAATAGCAAAGTGAATCAGAAAGGGGGAAAAGCCTATTTACAACTTTGACACAAGCAAAACAACCACACAGCCCTCCCTCTTTCCAGCATCCCAACTTCCCATCTTTTCAATACAGCTGCCCTGGGTCTTTGTGACCCACCTGAAATTGTCTCATGACCCACTGTTGGGTCCTGACCCATTGTTTGGGAACCACTGACCTAAGGAATCAACAGCTGATTTGAAACTGGAAAATTATGATAATGGTGGGGGTTGGGCCTGGGGGTGCTGAAAATACGTTTTTTTTCCTCAGCCTGAAATTTGGGGGTGGGAATCCCTCATATGAACTATTTTCAGTTTCAGAATTATGGTTAAATACTTTAAAGTCGTCTTTCAAAATAACCTCACACTGCAAATTCACAGTGCCACTTGCAAATCTGCAAATCTCTGACGGCCAAGCTTCAAAGGTGGAGCTGTTGGCGATCGTGCCTTTGACTCGATTATGAAGCCATCCACACTTTGAGGACTTGAAGTGGGAAAAGTGCTTGAAATGTGGCGGAGTACGGAACATGTTCAGGTATTTCATCCAGAAGTGCACTCTGGGTGTCTGCCAAGCGCACTGCTCGTGCAACATGGTGGCAGGCTTTTGTCCAATGTAGCCTCTGACTCTCCTGCTTCTCACTTGCCTGGGATCCTTTCATCTCCTCTCTCAAGTGAGAAGTGAAAAAGAAATGAAACCTCCCCCTCTCATAACATGTGGAAAGAACTGAGCAGCTTGTTTCAATTCACATTAGACCCTTCACTTTCTGAAGTCCATGAAGCTGAAAGTAACAGCTCAGAGCCAAAGTAGGCATGACTGTAAACTTGTCATTTGGTCCAGTGTGTGCATGTGTGTAATAGTCGCTGCACTCCCCTGGCCCCAACTTTAGATCAGGGCAGGGTGGATTAAAAGAGCAATCCTAACCTGGAGTCAAATGCTCTAAATGGTGGCCCTTGTGCTGGCCAAACTTTGCTGGCCTAAGTGTGCAGGCAGTGTTGTCATCCAGGCGGAACGGCCCGGCACCCCGTTCCGCTAGTTCCGCGAAGGTCCCGGGCCGCTCTGCTGCCTCGGAGGACGGGCGAGCTGCTGCTGGGCCCTCCCTCCCTCCCTTGCGTCTGGAATCGCTCTAAAATGGAGCGATTCCGGCGCAGTGAGGCTTGGGGGGGGCGTGGCAGCCCTCCGCCATAGGGGCGGAGGGCTGTCAATCATCCGAGCGTTCCGGTAGTTGGCGCGCTCGGATGACATGACTGTGTGCAGGCCTAACTCCAGGTTAGGATTGCGCCCTAAACCCACCCCTTTTGCCGCTGTCCTGATTTGAATTGGGGCCCTCTGCTCCTGCTGTTTGCTAACACAGAAAACAAACATTGCAAGTTCTAATTCACATCTAATTTGCTTGTCAGAATGAAAAGCTATCGCTCTTTCAGACACCGATTCTGATTAGAGCAATACACTTGAATTATGCTTTTCGAGGATATATTATTTATTGGGAGATATAAATAAAATTAATAAATATGGGTTCCAGAGGGCTCATTTTCTCTTTATGACACTTTCTCCCATGTAAGTGACTATAACAGGGGTGTGAAACATAAGGTGCATGGGCCAAATATGGCCCCCAGGAGCTCTTTAACAGGCCCCATGATAATTGGGCTCTCCCAGTGCTGCCCTTTCAGCAGCGCCGCTCTGCTGAGGCTCTGGGAGGGAGAGACAGATGGAGGCAAGGAACACTACTGGGGTAAGGGGTAAGTGAAGACGGGTGAGAAAGGGAGAAGCTGCCGTGGTGCTGGAAGAGGCCAATTATTTGAGGGCAGAAAATTTAGCCGAGAGGGTTAATGCCTCCGTTTGCCCGAAGAACAGCTGAAGATCTCAAGGTCGTGAGCTCGGGACTGCCGGAAGTCTCCGTGAGCGGCAGACCTTGCAAACTGCGGCTGATTAAAGCTGAGTTCCAGCTGCCTCGTGGGAGGAGGAGTGTGCTGAAGACAGCTGCGTCTCTGGTGGCAGCAGGGAAGCACCAGCCAGCAGAAGACAGACGGGTGGCTAAAGAAAGTGGGCTAAATCCAGAAAGAAAGATCTGTATGTGTGTAGTTCTTGAAAGATAGAACATGTCTGTAAATTGTAAAAACCTTCAGGTTTATGAATAAAAGTCTGCCCATGTAAACCGCCTTGAGTTTCAGTCACTAGAGAAATCTAGTGATCTTAAGAAAGGCGGTATATAAATACATGTATTATTATTATTATTATTATTATAATTATCATGCTGGTGCCCTTTCAGCAGTGCTACTTCTCCGGAGGCATTACTTGAAGAGCACCACGACGCAACTGCACAACTCCCTCAGCCAACTTATGCTACTGCTACAACCAAACTCAGAGACTACTTTGGCTGCAAGAGCCCACTGACAATCATGCTAAACAGTTAAATGTTATAGTAACTAACACTGATCTGGTGGACAGGCAGGGCGGGGGCGGCACCCACTGAAGAAGCGGAAAACGCTAGCGGTTCTGGTCACTGAGGGGGTCGCATGACCCTTCCCCCATCTGTTGTGAACCTCACCCCAGATCTACCAGCCCAGTTTCTTGAATTGGTTTTGTGCTCATTTACAACAAGCCGTTTAAGACTTGAACGCATTTACCACCAAGTGAACCAATTCATTCAAGAATATTTATGAATAAGGTAACATGAGCGTAAACAGATGGAATAAAAAACACTTTCGTTTCACAAAATCCCTCTCGTTATTTGAAATAAAGATTACAGCAATCCTTCACTGCGGAAGTGGCTGCGGAGAGCCTCTCTGGTTTTTTATTTCTGGGCGGCCTGCTCAGGCACTCTGTCTCGCAAATGGGCTCTGGGTGGGGGGCAGCACGTGCTATTGTCCCTCTCTGAAGGGGAATGGCTCCAGGCCCGGAAGAACCTGGCCCTGAGAGAGGCAGTTGTGTCAGAATACCACAGGTTGCCACCACCACCGGAACAATCTATTCTCCACAGTCTACTCTTTTAAGCGTAATTCTCCTCTGCCTAAAGTCTGTCATCACTGCCATCCTGCCCCAGCTGAGGCCATAGTTGAAGTGTTCTCACTTGGGTGGGGAGTGATGGGTAGGGCTTCATAATCCATGGCTGCAGCAGGCAGGCAGCATTACCAATGACCATGGATGAGACTTATCTCTATCTTCTCTGCCAGGTTGTGAGAGGAAAAAGGTCGTGAAGGGGAAAAAGCAGTGATGTCATGCAGGGGGAACGCGGGGGAACTCAGTTCCACTAGTTAAAATTAGGGCTGACTCTGCCCACTTCACTCTCCCTCCTCCCCCTCCCAATTCCTCTGCAAAGAGCTTTTCTTCTTGGTTGGCCGGCACTCAGAGGGTTAAAGGGAGCAACTCCGGATTCCTAGGGGGCGAAGGCAGTGATGTCATTCAGGGGGAATGGACCAGAACGGGCGTTCCGGATCCTAACGGGCTCCGTGGCTGGTTCCAGGTTCCCGACAAGTGCCAATCAAAAGTGAGTTCCTGTTCCTAAATCATTTGAATGACACCACTAGGAAAAAGAATTATGCCAGAGAGCCCCCCACCCACCCTCTGCCCTGGGCCCTGTTGGTGGCCCTCAGCCTCTTGGGCCCGCTCCCCATTTGCCCCGTTTCCCTGTCCTGCGGGCCAGAAGTCACCACAAAAGAGCTCTTATCTGGAAAGTCCAATTTTGGAAGGAAGATTGGGGAGGGGAACAAGGGCAGTGTCGGATAACACTGAACTCAGCACCTCTGCTCCAGAGTGCTGAATTGTCTTCTCTCTCCCTCTCGCTCTTCTTCCCAAGAACAGTTTTCTCCCCTAATAGCTTCATGTTTCCCTTTGCTCAGCTGTCACAGCTCACGTCCTCTTCAAAGGCTCCGCTTTGAAGCACGGCGTTAGTTACTGAGCAGACAATTTGGCGGGGGCTGGAGAAGCAGAAGCGTGAGGAGTCGCCCGGCCCCATCCTGCAGGTGCCTCTCAGTCGTCGCTCCCCACACCCGCTGCCCTCCCGCTAGATTTCCCAGGACCCACAGTCCTTGGCCAGAGCCCTCTCTCAGGTTACAGGAGACCCAGTTGTACAATCGCTGGTCGTGTGACCCTCACAGCCTCCAAGTCTGTGCTTGGCTCAGGGCCCGGCAACACACTACAAGCCCATCATTAATTGACAGACCTACCATGGAGGCTGTCCCTTTTCAGATAAAAGTAAACAACAACAACAAGAACAACAACATGTGCACGGCTGATTCAGCTCTGTTCACTAAGCCCTGTAAGGCCCTCGCCTCAGTCCTGGCGTGAGGTACAGTAGCAGTACTTCTACACAATCATTACAGTTGTAGTGACTGGTATATTCTGAGGATCAGGTATTTCCCCAATATGTGGGCAGCAGAGGCGTTTCTACAGGGAGGGCAAAGCTCTAAGTGTTGCAAGAAGCCTTACCCTGTCATGTAAATCCCTCCTCTCCCTTGCTGCTGTAGCCAGTAAGCAACGCCAAGATGTTGCTTTTCCCTGTGAGGATTGGCTAAAACGATGCAGGAGAGGAGTGATTTCCACTGCAAGGTAAGGCTTCTTGCAAAACTTAGAGCTCTGCCCTCCCTTAGATCTGCCTCTGTACAGTAGGTAGGTGCCCTGCCTGCCCAGGTTCCTGCTCCCGCTCCTGAGCGGTTGCTCTGGGACTAGGGTAGCCATATTGAAAAGATGGGAAGATGGGATGCTGGAAAGTGTGAGGGCTATGCAGTTATTTTGTCAAGGTTGTAAATAGGCTTTTTTCCCTTTCTGATTCACTTTGCTAATGGAAATGGCTGAGAAATAACCCAACGTATTGCTGCATTCTCAGGAAAGCAGCCGGCTCTGGTGTCACAATGGCGGCACGTCCGGCCATGTCATCACTTCTGGCGGGCCCCGGACAGTCCGCCTTTCTAAAAAGTAGGTTGCCTTTCTAAAACATTTGAGAACCACTGTGCTAGACAATCACAATTGTTCTACAGTTCGCTATCAACAATTCAAAGTATATCTCAGTAACTACAACAAGGGAAAGCAGCATAATACCTTTGCGGTCCTGTGCATATGTACAGTATCTACAATGCATGTATGTATATACCAGAGATAAGAAGCATCTATTCTGTTCCCTAGTCAGAGATTGAACTTCAGCCCCCGCCCTGTCGCCTTTAGAATCCTGCAGCGACTCATGTTGACAGACTCTTTGACAAGACATTTTCTCAGAAAGGCATCATAAATTTTTTTAGGGACAGGTACCAGAAGACAGGGAACATATGGTGATGCCCGTACTGAACGAGTGTGATGCTGTCAGGGAGGTGTGGCTGGTGTGAGAAAACGAAGAGGAGGAGATGGGTAAGAATATCAGAAGGACTTGCTCCAAGTGCAGGGGTCCCAGCAGGAGGGGGATTGGCAAATAATCCAAGGAATGAGCCCGATGTACATTAGTGGTGGGCCTGAAGCTAACTGGGCAGACACCTTTTAAAGTGGTAAAGGTTTCCCCACGACCGAATGGTCTAGTTGTGACGGACTGTAGGGGGAGGTGCTCATCTCCGTTTCAAAGCTTGTAGAGCCGGCGTTTGTCCGAAGATAAGCTTTTGTGGTCATGTGGCTGGCATGACTGTACGCCGTAGCGCACGGAATACTGTTACCTTCCCACTAAAGTGGTCCCTATTTATCTACTTGCATTTTTACATTCTTTCAAACTGCTAAGTTGGCAGGGGCTGGGACAAGCAATGGGAGCTCACTCCGTCATGCAGTCTCGAACTCCCAACCTTCCAGTTGGAAGCTCAGCAGTAGCAGTTTAACCCGCTGCACCACCACGTCCCTATATTTAAAGTGGTATCCTCTTCTCTTTTATCCGTTGCTTGTCCCAGCTCCTGCCAACCTAGCAGTTCGAAAGCACCTAAATGCAAGGAGATAAATAGGGACCACTTCGGTGGGAAGGTAACGGCGTTCCGTGCGCTACGGCGTAGAGTCATGCTGGCCACATGACCACGGAAGCTTGTCCTCGGACAAAAACACTGGCTCTACATGCTTTGAAACGGAGATGAGCACCGCCCCCTACAGTCGGTCACAACTAGACCATTCGGTCTTGGGGAAACCTTTACCGTTTTTACCTCTTCTATTTAGGAGGTGTTCCTCTTTATCCCAGCATGCCATCTTTCCCAGTGTTGTTCCTGGTGTCTCTTCTGTGTTGTTGTTTTTTAAGATTGTGAGATTTTTGGGAACAGGGAAACATTGATTGATAGGTTTTATTATGTAAATCACTTTGTGAACAGACAATTGAACTGGTGGAAAAGCAGTATACAGATCCAGACTGTCTGTCCACTGATTTGGAAGCCACAGTTTTAACTATGGGTTTCAAAATCTGTGGATTTGGCCGGACCTGGACCCTGTGAACCTCCAGACCTTCTGAATCAGGACCCTCGGAACTCAGGCTGGGAATCCTTAGGGCTAGGGAGGCCACTTCCAGTATTCAGCCGAAAACCAGAAGTGATAATTTTTGGCCTTCTGGGCAGCGGTGTTATGCTGCCGGAACGCTGGGCAGGACATCTGGGTGATCGACAGCCTGCCCGTTGTGTTCCGGACCGTTATGCCATTTGCGTAACGTACGCAAGCGGCGTAATTGGTTACGCAAACGGCGTAACGCTCCGGAACGCAACGGGCAGGCTGTCGATCACCCGGATGTCCTGCCCAGCGTTCCGGCAGCATAACACCGCTGCTTCCGGGGGCATTCTGAGGACCAGGGAGGCTTTCCTGGCCTTCAAAATACCCTCTAGATGCAACTGGAGCACAACTCTAGTTGTGTTCAGAGGGTCTGATGTGCCAAGATGTGTGGGTTTGATTATTTGCAAGTTTCGGCATCTGCGGGGGTTCTAGGAACGGAACCCCTGCAGATGTTGAGGCACGACCTGTATAAGTGTTGTTAATAATTACGACTACTACGACGATGCCTGCGAGGTGGTGGAGAAAAGGGACAAAAATTAAGTTCTCTCCTTTTCTCCTGGACAGTTAATCATTAAGCCAGCCTTTCAGGCTCTTAAGCGTTTTGCACTGCAATCCTATAGACCAGTGCTCTTCAAATGGTGGGTCATGGCCCACCATAGGGAGCCAAAAAGGGCCATTTCCCCTTAAGGGAGTGCCCCCAGAAATTACTACCTAGTGGTGCCACCGCAATCACAGAGCTATGGGCATTTAGGGGCATGTGCCCTACTTGGGAAGGTCAAGGGGGAGTCCAGAAGGGTTGTGGAGGCCCACTGCCATTTCCATAGGCCTCCCTGATGCTTAAAATACCTCAGTAGCCTGATTGGAGCTTACTTCCTGTTTCACACAGGAAGTCCCACTGATCACAATGGGACTAAGGGCTTGATCCTGAGCCCCTCAGTGCAGGCGGTTCGAGTGTACTGCCTGCACTCGTTTCACAAAATGTACCGTAAGGCAAGTGCAACGTGGGCGGTAAGCTCTTACCGCCTGAGATGTGGCACTGCTGGCCCCTCACTTCCTGGAGGCAGTGGCACAATGCTGGCAAGGGGTAAGGTTATCTGTCATTGGCGGGACAGGGATTTTGGGTGGGGTGGGAGCCCTTGGGCGGGGCGGAACATGGTGGGACCAGCAGCCAGCTTCACCGCTGATCCTGACCTTCGTTTAGGGCCACATAGCCCTACACGAAGGCGAGTATTCCGCTTGCCCACTCACATCCTTACCATGAGGAAAGGGGATGAATGTCCCCTTCTCCCATGGCTGCCTGACTGCTGTAGGATGCAGCAGTAGCCACCTGGCTACTGATGCTTGCTCGGGCGGCAGGGCAACTCAGAACTGGTCTGTTACTTCCCATTTATGCATGAACAGACATGCATAGGACTGTACTGTCAGTGACTTGGAAAGTCATCCTCTAGCTTTAATTGCAACAGCCGCAGCAGCAAACATGCTGTTTCCTCTCCTCTCCTCCTGTCAGTCTCTGCCCCTTGTTGGATTCCCTCACCCTGGTCTGTCATGGCCTGATCCAATAGGGAACATTAGCTGAATGCAAATGTAGCAGCAAACTGTGATTTGATCCTGGCTTGTTCAAGGCACAGCATATGTTAGTGGACCTGCCGGTCCATGTTTATAGCAGCAACCTGAGATTTGCTGCTATGTCTGCATTCAGCCATTGTGTGTATATCGTGTTCCCTTGGACAAAATTAAGTGGATTCTGCTTGATTCTACTGTATGCTGAGAGAACAGTGTAGTGGTTTGGCTCCCTCTGTTGGTTACAATCCATTGTTGCAGGCTTGACTTTTGGGAAATGCTGCTGAGGCCAAAGTCTCATTCCCTGCCCCAGCACCGATGAACACAGGACCTGGCTTGTAACACCCCTATTCCCATAACAGGATCCCCGCCTTACATACACACATACACATTGCTTAAGACTCGTTTCCCTCTGTGGTTTGTTTTCATTAATTCTAGGCTAGTCTGTCAGTGATTGAGAAAGGGAGAATGCTTGTTCTTTTGCTTATACAGTGTTTTCAAATTGTGGGTCGGGACCCACTGGGTGGGTTGCAACCAGTGTAGTCATGCACCTGGTTCTCACCGGTTCCCGAGAACCAGTTTCTAAATGAGCTGGCCCCGCCCACGGCAGCTGGCCCGCCAGTGCTGTCATGCAGCTGGAAACGGCATTCTGGTTGTTACAATTAGTGCACTCCGCCCACTTAACTCATTGCTGGCTCCTTGTTTTTTTTGCTTCGGGTTTTTTTTGCTTTGCACTTCATGTTGGTGTGTGTTTTTTTTGCTTTGCACTTCGTGGGTTTTTTGTGTGTGGCTCCGTTTGTTAATTGGACCAGAAAACAGGGCCATTTCCCGCCCATTTGAATTTGAATTTCAATTGCAAGCAGAGACAAATCTAAGGGAGGGCAAAGCTCTTAAGTTTTGAAAGAAGCCTTACCTTGCAGTGGAATCACTCCTCTCCTGCACCATTTTAGCCAATCCTCACAGGGAAAAGCAACATCTTGGCGTTGCTTACTGGCTACAGCAGCAAGGGAGAGGAGCAGTGGTGACATGGAGGGGAAAGGCACCGGAACGTGCATTCCAGAACCTAACCTTAGGGCTGGCTCCGCCCACTCATCGCTGGCTTTGTTTTTTGTTGTTGTTTGCTCCGTCCCCCAGCCTCTCTGTTAAGTGCTCCTAGAAATGCCGACCTCTCTCCCCCCCTTGCAGGATCGCCCCCCAGCCTCTCTGTTAAGTGCTCCTAGAAATGCAGACCTCCCTCTCCCCCTTGCAGGATTGCCCCCCCAGCCTCTCCTTTAAGTGCTCCTAGAAATGCAGACCTCCCTCCCTCCTTGCAGGATCGCCCCCAGCCTCGCCTTTAAGTGCTCCTAGAAATGCCTTTCCTTTCAGACTTCCCTTGCAGGATCGTTGTACATGAAGAGATTTTGTGTGAGCACAGAGCTTAGCATTGCTGCACTTCCTTGTAGCCTGCAATTCACTATATCGATCTTTGTGGAAGTTGATTTTCCCTGTGTTTGGAACTGTGGTGAGTTCTCTAGAAAAGTGTAAAGGGAAGATGTACACGTAGTTGTTGTTCTTTGTGGGTATCATGAAATTGTGGTCTTATGTGAACCTGGTTAGTTGGGAGAGAACTACTCAAGTGTAAATGGCTCAGGTGGGGGTGATTAGTTCATTGATATAAAGTTAAAAGCCTCAGGGAACAGACCCCTTTGGCTGCTCTCAGGGAAGGTTAGCCTCACTATGTGCTGTGGAAGCTGGTTGTAGTCAGTCAGTAAGGTAAAAATCCTATAGGATTTGTTGTTGTTGTTTTTGTCCTTTGAGTTCCTCTCAGTTAAGTTATAAACAAAGGGGTTGATTATTGTCATTTTAATATTCAGGTTTTATGGTACAGAGCCTCTGTAGTTTATTTATAACTCTTAATATATGTCAATAAAATTGGGTTTTTTACTTCTGTTATTTGGCTTTCTTTTAAGAGGGATTTTTGCCCAGGAGCTCCCTTTGTTGTGTTGAGCCTGGGCTGGTGGCAGCAGCAGCTACACCTGAGGAGGGGAGTTACACCCCCCCCAATAGGTTAACTAGATTTCCTCCCACAAGGTTTGTTGCTTTTATTGCTGGAATCTTAAATGATGTGGGTACTACTTTAAAGCAACATTATTTGACATAGTGAAGCACGAGATTTCTCCTGTCTCTCTTGAGAAGCAAGAAATTTCTTGTAAATATGAGACATAGTCTGTGACCATTCATAGGTCTACTAAAATGACATGCAGCATCCTGTTGGTCTGGATGGCATAAAATGAAGCTTGAACTGGGGATACTGTGGACTAGTAACTTGCAAAGTGGATCACTATATGATGTAAATCCAAGTAGGAATCATAGTTCAGTATGATGGTTTCTGTGAATTAAGCTGTTGTTAAAGGCTGGTTTTCCCTCCTGCCAACTCTAAAGTTTGCACAGCGTTGATTACCCAGCACAGTTATTTACAGGTGATAATTATTATTAATTGGGCATGATCCAGTGTAATTTAAGTGCTTTTACATTGCATTGATTTTGAGTAGTCAAACATGTGCTTAACTCTCCCTCCAGTTGAAATCCCTAAGACATAAAGACTGATCTAAACTGTTTACTCAGAAGTCAGCCCCATTATTTTCAGTTGGATCTTCCAAAAAGACAGGCTTATACTTGCAGACTTATGCATATATTGCTGAATGGCTTACTCTTTAGAAAGTGTGTTTAGAATTTCAGCCTTGAGAACTATTGGCTGAATTCTGCCCATAATTGTAAAGATTATCCTATTTTCCTGTGTCATTGCATTCCTCCTACTTCCAAATCACTGACAGTATGATGGGTTTAGAAGACCTTGTGTACATTCTGAGAACTCCTTAGAGTATGGTCAGGCACACACAGCCCAAAAGAATTAGATTGGGAAGAGCTGACGTCCCCCTTCTCAGGCCTTCTTAACATGCTCTGAGAGTGATCTGGAATAGTTTGGGAATTGCTGGGTCTGCTTGATGACATCACTTCCTGCCATGACATCACTTCCGGTGGGCGGACCCAAACAAGTGCCAATCAAAAGTGAGAACCTGTTTCTAAATCATTTGAATGACACCACTGGTTGCAACCTGATGTCTCGGTGCTGGAAAGTTGGTTAGGACTGCGCCTTAAAAAAACAGAACAACCAATTTTAAAAATTTTAACAATTAAAAAACGCCAGCCCACCACTTCACTCAAACACCTTTCGAAATTAGATCTCCAATGAGCGAGTTGTTCTTAGTTCCAAGGGGAGGGAATTTCAGAAACGAGGAGCCACCACTGAGAAGGTCCTGTTTCTAGTTGCCGCTCCACCTACCTCTACAGGTGGCAGCACAGACAGAAGGCCCCCCTCTGATTGTACCCTAACTGGCCCAAAGAAACCTGTCAGCAGCTGTGGTATTGCATGCAGCTGTGAAAGAAAAATCCTTTTAAAAAAAACCCCAAAATTTCATTTAGCGCGCAATCCTAACCTGGAGTTAGGCTGGCACCGTTAAGCCAGCAAGTTTGGCTGGCACAAGGGATACCATAAAGTATGTTTGGACCATTCTCGGAGTCAGAGAGGCCAACACGTAGAGGTGTGCCATCTTCCCTCACTTTGGGAGTGGTCCAAATGCACTTGACAGTGGCCCTTGAGCCGGCCAAATTTTGTTGGCCTAACTAGGCCAGTCTAATTTAGGATTGTGCCCTTAATCATATATCTCACATTGAGCAAAAGAACCTTGTTAAAGCACCTATGGAGTCCCTACCTGCTCAGCGTCGTTGTTCCAAAAGGCAGTCCTGCCAATCTCTACTTCCAGCATCTTGTATAAATTGATGATACCATCATCTCCTGGTGCCACTGAGGTTGGGACTACTGAATCCACTGCTGCTACTCACACACACTTGTAAGCAAGTCAGTTAAAAAGAGGGGTAAAAGGATAGATTCTCTCATCCCCATCTTTTCCATGAATGCTTTTGTGTGTTAAAAAAAATCCACACTGATGCTTATGAAAGCAAAACTCGGTGTGTGTGTGTGTGTGTGTGTGTGTGTGTGTGTGTGTGTGTGTGTG
>JAJKFI010000159.1:197864-238886 GCA_029204185.1 Lerista edwardsae | reverse complement strand
CTTTCTTTCTTTCTTTCTTTCTTTCTTTCTTTCTTTCTTTCTTTCTTCCTTCCTTCCTTCCTTCCTTCCTTCCTTCCTTCCTTCCTTCCTTCCTTTTTTGCTGTCTCAGAGCCTCTCGCGCGGTTTGGTGCACATCCAACTCCTGCGGCGAGCCTCGGGAGACACAGTGGGAAGTCCTGGGAGACATACCGCGAACTGGCAGCTGAGGGTTCGCGGACTGGCAAAGGGTCTGTGGACCACATTTTGAGTAGCAGTGGCCTACGGCATACCTCAATGGCTTGGCATGGAACAAAGATGAGAGAGAAGACAAGATTATAATTTTATGGGGGGGAGGGGTGTCAAATATACAACAAAAGGGGACTCAGAAAATAATGCAATGCAATCTGCGCACACACATAGCAAAGCTCGAAACGGCAGTGCTTGCTAGGCCAATAAAGAAAAAGAGGAAATCGTTGAAAGGAGGAAGGGCCCCCTCTGGAGATGGGATATTTTAAATATGTCCCAATAGATTATTGGCAACAATATATAGTAGGATAATTATGTGCTTTACTATACCTGTAACCAAAGACACAAATACCCTCTTGGCTTTTAAATCAGAGGAAGTCAGGCCGTTGCAGGGTAAATGAAGGTAGCAGGCGGGGGAGAGAGGTCTGCAGTATGGAAAAAGCAGCCAAAAGTAGGGAGGAGGAGGAGGCTCAGGCAGGGATTCTTGGGATGAGAATGGGGGTGTGGCAAGCATGGCCCTGCGATCATCAAGCAGATCTGAAGGCATGATTTTGGCCTTGGTGTGTGCCTGAGGCTGCAATCCTATACACACTTTTCCGGGAGTAAGCCCCATTTATCACAATGGTACTGAGTAGACATGCATAGGATTGTGCTGAGAAGGTGAGAGAAAGGGGGTAAAGCTGGCCTGAGCCAACACCATTGCTAAGGCAGGGATGATGACGATTTGCTCACCTAGCAGGTCTGCCCACGCAGGTTGGCAGGCTCTGTGGGGCTGGGAAGGAGGGTAGAGGATGAACAGGGAGGAGAGAGAGTGCAGAGAGGTACAGGCACTTGCTGAAGGTCTCCAGTTCAATCCTTGGCATATCCAGTTAAAAGGATGAGGTAGCAGGTGATGGGGCACCCACCCCTCCTGAGAGCCACCATCAGCCAGACTACAGAAAAAATGGGCTGGGGGAGGAATGGCCCAGACCCAGTAAAAGGCAGCTTCATACACCGAAGTGGCCTACCTTGGTTGGCAGTTATGGTACATTGTGGTAGAAGTGACGGTGTGAATAAACTGCTGCTACTATAAGGAGCATAGTGTTGCCAACTTACCAGGTTGCCAGCTTACCAAAGCACAGCCATATTGCATAGTAACTTGTCTATGGCTGCGGAAATATGTAACTGTTTTCCATCTTTGCTCTCATTGTTCTCACATAGGCCTCATTTGTAATGTTCTCAATTCAATGTTGCTAAAGTTCACGATTCAGGGCTGTTGGCCCTGTACAATAGATAAGGTGCTGGTTCAGGCTAGCAGAACCTCCTCCCTTATCAAAATTGTCACAGCATTCTCATGGCCCAGTTAGCTTAGAGCATCTCATGCTCCAGCCCCTATGATGTAATTTCTAACCAAGCAGGAACTTGGAGGAAGGAATAGGAGGGGGGAGTATAAAAGTGCTTGTAATGTATATATTTTTTGCCTTTCTCTCTGAGATTGGTCCGCCTGCGCAGGTGTAAATAAACATGAACTTAATACTCTCTCCTTAATACTCTCTCGTTTGGTTGTTTGCCTTTTTAAATGCAATCCCCACCACAGAAACCATACTTTGCCTACTTTCGGCAACAATAGTATTGGGATATATGTTCCTTTTACAAGGATATGGTATATATCCTGTGTGTGCGTTTCTCTCACACACACTTCTTGCTGCTAGACTGAAAGAAGTACTCTGTAGGCACTTTGTAACTTTGTAACAAAGAAAACATTCTTTCCTTTTGTAACATATTCTGCTTAGCTTTGATCATACTTTAACTGGTTACATTTACAATTACTGTTTCACTGCATTTCATATATATCTACATTCACTTTCCTGACAGGATTTATAGAGCTAGTATTGATTGCTCCCTTCTCCTACATGTCAGCAGACAGAAAGAGAAAAAACAACAAGTCAACTGTCAACTTCTTCAGTTAAACTGTCATAACTGACCACACCCATCTGGGCATTCTAAAACAACAAGTTGTGTCTGACCAATCAAACAAACAGAGGTGCTATCTTTTACCGTATATACATGCAACACTGCCCCCTCTGGACAGCAGATGGAGTTGCCTATATATCCAACAACATAGCTGGTGGGTGGGAGGTGCGATAAGTACGGCAGGCGTCACAATGTGCCATGTAAGCAGTGTAAGCGGCCCCTTCCATTCACCGTTGGAGGCATTCCTGGCTGCAACAGCAAAACACTGGCATTCAAGCGCTGCCCAGAATGGCTTCAACTGCAAGTGGGAAGGGCCATTTATACTCTTACGAGGTGCATTGCAGCACCTGTAGAACTTAGCGTGCCAGAACCCTTCTGGCTACGCTACTGCTCAGCATGTCTACCAGACGGCTAGTTCAGCTGAGTTGAAACATATGCACAGACATTTTTGAGATATCCTGTATTTATTTAAAAGGCACACCCCCCCCCAATTTTTTGTAAGAGACAACATGGGAGAAAGCAATGGGCACCATAATTTTGTTGTTCAAATGACAACTCCCCACCCCACAAGCAGAAATTATAAATTGAAAAATGGCTGCAGTCCGGCTTGCAGAAACTTGTGCCACCCTCCCCCACCCCAAGTAGAATACAGTTCTCTGGCCTACCAGGGGCCTGCCAGAACAACTGCCTTACAAGTTCCAGTCTGGGAACAAAACCAAGAGGGTGGCTGAGCTCCCAGTAGGTAGCCAAACCTGGTTTATTTATTTATTTGAAGAATTTATACCCCGCCTTTCCGATGCCAAAGCAATTGACAAAGGCGGCTTACATGGGCAGGCTAGTCTAAGCCACCATTTTTTCAATGGGGTTTTTTTTTAAATAAATATACAGTATTCTGTGATTCACCGAATCCCCAGTCCCAGATGTAGCCTTCATGGTGTGGTTTTCTCCTCGGACTGTGTGCCAAATGTGAGGGAAATGAGCGCACTTGAATGAAACGGCCGTTTGAGGAGAATGCCGGGGATTTAGCATGACAGAGAAGGAAACACAGGGTGGGGAGGGAAATGGGGAGCTCTTTAATGGAGGGGGAGGCTGGTTGGAGAGGGGTCGGGGATTAATTAAGATAGAGAGAGCAGTATGTGGGGGGGGGGGAAGGAGCTACTGAGGGGATTTAACATGACAGCGTGTGCGGGAGAGGGTATGTGGCTACTTTGAGGCCTGGGGAGCAGGCCGCTCAGGGCAAAGTGTCTGGGGCGAAGAGGGAGAGAAATGGGGGGGGGGCTGTGCCCGAGTGGGGCTGACTGAGGGAGGGAGGAGCAGCCATCCTGGGGACGAGAGGGAGGCAAAGCTAGAACAGCAGCCCTTCCTGCCCTCACCCCTCAGGAGGGCTATTATTCTCGCCTCCCTCTCACTTTGTTCTCTCTCAGTCTGCGTTCAGCTTGTGGGGGGGGGGGGGGGTTGGGGGTTTTCCACACCCGCCCCGTTTTAAATCCCGGTAAAATTTTTGGGGGAGGGCCATATGGACTTTGTGAGGGGGGGGAAGACGTACATCTACAAACCTCCCCCGCCCCCCCTAAAAAAGCGGTTGTGGAAATACTCTAGGAAGGTGAGCTGAAGGTGCCAGTGGAACAAGAAAGACCTTCAGCCCTTCCACAGGCTGTCTTTGTCTTTGGCCCTCTGGCCGTACCTGCCAGTTCTTGCTGCCAATGCAACTCAGCATTGAGACCGGGAAGGCTTCTGGAGGCAAAACGGCTTTTACTGACATGCCGCAGGCAAGCGCACGCCGGCCATTAGACGTGAGGTGCCATTAAGGACGGCAGCAAGGGATACAGCCAAATCTGACCCAAGGGGCACCTTTCGCCAGGAAGATCGCCTGGGCAGGATGGTTGAAACCAACGGGAAATGCACAAGAATACGGTCGATGCCCTTGTACATTTCCTACGCTTGTCGGAGAGGCTGCTGTGAGAGACCTTCCTGGCAGATGGTGTCCCTGCTGTAACTTGGCCATATGGAGGGCTGCCACTTACAAGCTACATCGGACCTAATCCAGGGTCATAGCTAAGGGGAGGCAGGTGGTAAATGCCCCAGGTAACACACCTTGAAGGGGTGCCAACAGTGGTGTCATCTAAATGATTTAAGAACAGGTACTCACTTTTGATTGGCACGTGTCAGGACCCACCCACCGGAAGTGACGTCATAAGCCGGAAGTGAGGTCGCGGCAGGAAGTGACATGAAAAAAGCCCTTTTTGAGGCCTCAGATGATTTTAAACTGACCCAACAGTTGCAACAGTATTCCACAGCACCCCCAGAACATGTTAAGGAGGCCTGGCATCATGTTAAAACCCCAGAGCAACTCATTTTTCAGTGGCAAGGAAAGGAAAGGCTCCGCTCGCTGCCTGCCTGCCTGCCTGGCTCTGAGAACATGCCGGCAACTCAAACATGCAGGAAATTTAAACGTTGCAGAGGGCGGAGTCGACGAGTGGGCGGGCGAATGGGCGGGGCCAGCTGTAATCCTAGAAACCGGTACTCGCGTACCCCCACGTACCCCCTGCATGACATCACTGGGTGCCAACCTGTACCCACCGATGGTGGAACCCAAGGTAGAGCCAGAGCTGCCCGCCCGCCATGCCTGTAGCAACAGGGTAGTGATGGTGGGGTTAGGAGAAGGTACTGCTCCCTCCTCACCACCACAATACTTTCTAATGAACCCCATCTTCCAGGCTTTCAGAGCACTCTGAGTGACCCATGTCATCACATTACCACAATTACTTCTGGGTCAGGCACCACTGGGGGGAGTGATGTCTGACATCACGGCCCCGGAAGTGCTGAATGCCCTAGCTATGCCACTGCTCAAGTGCCCTGCTTTACAGACTGCTGGAGCAAAACCTTGCACTGGGCTGCCCCGTTACTATACCGTGCACTGCCACTGCCACCAGTTTGGAGGGTTCAGGAATTAAATGGGCCACACGGGCATCCTCTCTGGTTAACTTCCAACACATTGCTCCTGCCTTAGAAGGGACTTGAGTTCCGATTAATGCCAGGCACAGATCAAAGTATGGTAAGTGCCACATTTTTCTGCAGTTGCTCCAAGGTTGAATCAGGTTGATCAGGACGTCTCTGGTTCAGATCTCCTCCCCTTTGCCCTCAACTCACTCACCAGCCTTAAGCAAGCCACTCCAGCTCAGCGTCAGCTCCCCAGCTGCAATATGGGGATAGTAATGCCTACCTCGCAGGGTTGTTGTAAGGATTGCAACAAGATAATACAGGTGACGTACTTTACACACCTGGAAGGCGCTATGTCAATGTTAAAGTATCATTATATCTTACAAAAAGAAACAAAACACAGGAGAAAAGCAATGCTTTTTGTTGGTTTGTTGGAGTGTCCCTCAGTGCAAACTGAAATTTGTCTTGCACGTGGTAGAAGTGAACCTAATTTAATCAGCATCAAATCTCCGACGCTCCATTTTAAGACTGTAGAAACTGCATGCCGAGCCTCTCCCATCATGCCCACCTTTTGACAGACCCCCATTTTACTTAACACCCATTCCAGCCTGAACAAAAGTTCTGGAGACCTCAAACAATTGTTCAGCCCTTTTCCTTTGTGCTCTCTTTGCTCCATCTCGTTTGCACTTTCCATATGTTCCAGCAGGGGGGCAATATTATCTATTTGCCTGGGCATCTCAGCCCTGCACACACAGATAGAGATCAGGTTGCTACAGTTCTGTTCTCAAACCCTGAGATGGGCATTGCTCCTAGGAAGGTCCTAGTGCTTGTAACTGTTCACTACCACTACCACCACCCACACTGGGGCAGGGAGGAGAGCCCTGATGCCGGTGCCTGCCCCCTTTCTCCAGATCTGCCCCATGCCAGCCCCCAAAACAACAGACTCTGTTGCTGCCATCCAACTAGGCAAAGAGAGACCATTGCCAGAAGCCCCTCGCCCCCAGTTCTCTGGCTATTTCCCAACAAATCTATGCTGTAGCACAGTGGTTCTCAAACATGTTGTACCGGAACCCATTTTTTGGAATGGCACTTGTGTCGGGACCCACCAGAAATGACATCATCAACAGGAAGTGCCGTCAGTGTGACATAATCAAATGAAAATCCTGGAATGCAAACTGGCATTCTTGGACTGCAGCAATTGCACAATCATGAAACATCCCTGACAGAAAGCAAGATGAGGACAAAATACGATGGAAAAGCACTGGACTAAAAAAAAACATTAAAAAAAACTCTCTCACTTGAACATTCAAACTGCTAACACTCCCAAAAGGAATATAGAAAGAGTAAGATGCTTCCAAGATGGCTGCTCCCAGCTTTCCATGATCCACCTGACATCAGGTCCAGATCCCCAGAAACATTCAGAAACACTGAGCAAAAGAGAAGATTTGCTCTGCGCTCTGTGTAATCCCAGGCATATGACAATGTTCTCTGATGTTATGAGCAAAGCACTCTGCACATGTTCAGAAGTCACTTTGGATACTCCTAAAACATAGAAACAGTTTGGAGTGTGGGGAGGGGGGGGGCGGGCTGACTTCCCAGGCGCCAAGCCTGAGCCCCAGCTAATATCAATCCCACAATAACATTCACTGCCCCAGAAATACTTACTTTCTCCTAGATGCAGTAAGATTGTGTAACCTAGCAGCAGAGGCACTCTGCCCATGCTCAGAGGCAGCCTCTTCTATCACAACTTCATATATCCCAGAGAAGATCCCCAGCACTGAAAGAGATGCTGGGAGAAAGGTCTGGGCTGTCCTGGCTCCTAGAAAGCTCTAAAGGAGGAGAGGGGTGGGGGGCGGAGGGGCTCCGTGGCCATTCTCACTGCTTCCCTCCCGCATTCCACCCCTCCTCCCTGCAATCTGCCACATCTCCCCAGAGCCCAAGCCTTGCTGCCTGTGTGTGCGCGTGTGTGTGCGGTTATTGCTGTTTAGCATTCCATCACGCGCTCGCTTTTCCCCTAATCACTGCTAGGAAACCGGTGCCTTTACCGGCAACTTCAGACCTGCCAGGAAGAGCTAACAGCCCTGACTGCGCATGATTAGCTCATAAACACCACCCAGGCCAGGAAGAGGACAGAGCCAGGATGCCTGGATTCTCTGGCCAGAGGGTGGGGGGTCTAGGAGGATGGAGGGTGAGGCTGGGTCTGGAAGCCAAGGTCTCTAGGGAGGGGGGGGGGTAAAAATTCATGCAGTGGGTCTGGGGTGCTTTTTGGGTCGAGTGCCTTGAGTGGGTGCAGGGAGGGGGGAGGTCTGAATAGCTGTGGAGAGGGGGAGAGAGACCCGTTTTCCACCCTCCTCTGTTTTCATATCCACTGGCTACATGGTTTCCTGTTCAACACATGCAATTGTGCACACAGACTGTAGAGATAGCCATGGATGTTTATATGAGCAAAACAGCATCTACTGCATGCCCTATATATCCATGTGCACAGTTAGCACTGACTGATGCCTCACAGACACCTCAATTCATCTCACATTTCAGGGTGCTGGTATGAGTGACTGCTGATCTCTTTTCACCTTAAAAGTGTTTTGTGATGCATTTTTTTTGATGCACACTTCATTGATGCACACCTCATAGACACATGGCTTTGCACACTCATCCAGCATTAGATGCTTATATGTATACTCTTCCATGTTCACATGGGCACACACAAAGTATATTATAAGCACTCACCTGTAGACATACAAAGTCATGTTCACAGGGCATTTGTACAATGCATCCATGCATACAGTGCACAGACACAGCAGCTACATGCAGAACAATATATGTGCATTCTTCTCAGATTTCAGACATGCTCATTACATGGCATACGTAAGAGCAACTGCATGCATGCGCATGCATTGCATTTGTGTGTACACACACACACACACACACACACACACACTATGCCGGTGCACAGAAACCACATACATGAAGCACAGTAAATACTCAAAAAGACATGTGTACATTTTGTGCAGTGTGTGTCATCAATCATAGAGATGCATCAACAGATGTACGTAACTCATATACACCAAGACACATACACCAAGACACATGTTCATGCAAACACCTGCTTTAATATACATACATATTATTTAGCAGCCATCAATTTGCATGCATATACACATCCCAGGTGTGCATATTTGGCATTATTTTAAAGTATGGCTTTTTATATTATTTTGTTATTGTTTTTAACTGCAGACTCCAAACTGAAAGGAAGGGTGGGGCAAAAATGTACCAAGTCATTTTTGTTAAAAATACATGTAACCTGTCATTATATGCACAAGCCATATAATTCAGACATATGCTGTTCATACCACATGAAGATCACACAGAATCTCTCCCACAGATATAACGTATTGGTTATCTTGTCCCATTTGTATTGCACAGTGGTTCCTAAACTGTGGGTTGGGACCCACCGATGGGTCGCGACCCAATTTTTGACAGGTTGAGAATGACAAGCTGATAGCTGAGAAGGAAAATGTACTGAAGCCTATGGAAACTGAGCCACACATGTGTGTTTACTCATGAGAAGGCGACCGTGCCTCAGTGCACTGCAAAGAGGAATGCAAGGCCACCAGAATGGTCCCGATCTGATGACCGTGGACCTCAATAGGCACTCCAAAAGACAATAAAAAGTAAAAAGGATAAAAAACAGAGGCTTGAGTGGCTGGTACAGTGAAACCTTTCTTTAGGTGGGTCCTAACAGAGCAGTGGATGGTCCGCAGGTGTGCTGCAGGCGTTTGGGGAATATCCTTTATTAATAAGGCCATTGGGAGATGTGATTCCCCCACCACCTGCATGGTGTGCCTTGTCAATTGTCAAAAACCAGACGGTGCGCCTTGACAACTTTAGTGTCTTGTTAGTATGCCATGAGAGGAAAAAGACTGAAAATTGCTGCAATAGAGAGTAATTTTTATAAACGGATCCTGGTGCTAGACAGTTTGGGGACTACTGAGATCACATGCATGGGGCGTTCTCTTTTTAGCCTCACAACAATACTGCAAGCAATCTGAAGACAACGATAGCGGCCTGCCCAATGCAGATAAGTATGTGTCAGGAATTTCAATCTGTGGTCCCTGTCCATAGTCTGTAGACAGGGGTGGCCCATTCACAAGGTCAACTAAGGTGACCATCTCAGCCAGCAGACTGGTGGAGTGCACCCCCTTCATATTACTCACTCCCACTCCTTGTCCCACCCCCTAGAGGAGAAAAGGAAGAGAGGGATGAAGTGGAGGGGGAAGTCTGGATAAGAGTGGTGGGCTAGACTAGAACATTTTGTTCTGGGCCACACTCTCTTCTCCACATTTCCTCTTCCTCTCTGTCCTCCTCTTCCTGTTCAAATCCAAGGGGTGGGAGGAGCAGAGGTTGGCACATTACCAAGTAAGGGGGGGGCAGCATTTGGCACTTGGCCTTGGGCTGGCACGGTCTACCACTCTAATTGCATATGGAGCTCCTAAACTACACATGAAGTGGCACAACACGACCCATTTCACATGGCAGGCTTTAAGGCAACATGAAAGGGCCAGAAACTTATTTCATTTGTTAAATTTTGGGTCTGAGTGGGAAGGCTCAAGAATGGAACCTAGTTCAGGTCCAAAGCTCTGGCTCCCACGCTATGCTCTAAGATACATTTCAGCACCCACCCACACATGCGCCTTCTGCAGCTCCTCCTTGTACCATCTATAGATACAACAATCTCCATCCATCCAAGTACTTTCTGAGTTCTGAACTCAGGTGCAGTACAACACTCTAGCGGCAACCTTTTCAGGCACTGGGGCCAGGCAGTCAGCAATGATGTCATCACGTCATAGCCAAACTTCAGAGATGCTGAGCTCCTGGAAGTGGCTGGGTGGCGCTCCACTTAGGAGCCACAGGGGCGTCGTTACCCTCTGCAGGCAGAGCTGCCATTCTCTGGCCCACGGCAAATTGGACAGGAAGCCAACTGAGTTCCGGGCTGGCCCACGGGCAGTAGGTCGCCGACCCCTGCTCTAGCCACTACACCACACCACAATGCACGTGTTACAGCCCTATCCAAGCGTACACATTCTGCAGACCGAGCCCTACACGGATCACAGGTTCACACAAGCCACACGCACACAACGTGCATGCCATGCTCCACAGACCACCCAGTCCACACACGCACGTGCCAACTGCTCGGTCACGCTCGCCTTGTGTAAACAAACGCACGCCCAAGGGTGGGTAAGTGGGCGGGCGGGGGAGGAGATTCCCCAGTGGCCAGCCTGGAAAAGGCTCGCCAGCCCCATCCCTGCCGCTCTCCGGGCGACGAGAGGGTTAAACGCGCACTGTGTCTTCTTGGAGGCCGGCGGGATCTCCCTGCAAGCCCAGGATCACCTTACCCAACCTCGCTTCCCTCTTCTGCGGCAGGGATAGGCGGGGACCAGCGCGCTTTCCCCTCCTCCTTACCAACAGTCCCCTCCACACTTCCAGGAATCACCCAGCAAAAAAGCGAAGGGGGAGGGCGCGGGGGAGGGCGCCTGTTGGGGTTTACACAGCCACTTCCTGCCAATCAGAAGCCGGCCAGCCACCCCCCCGGCGGCCAATGAAAGTTGGGACCATTCATAAAAATAAATACTCCGCCACACTCCGCCCCAGCCACACACAGGCAGAAACGAAGCCCGGCCTCTCCCAGCGGGTCAGCCCCCCCCCTCGCCAAACCACCGCTCCGTGAAATAATATACCAGCTTCTTTTAGAACCGAAGCAGTTCCAAAAAGGATTCCAACCCCTTTTTAAATCCTCTTCAACACCAACTCCAGCCCCCCGCCCCACCTTCAATGCAGCCAGCAAGACCCTGAAACTTGTGTCCGAGTTCACGGGAGGATTTTTCGTCTTTTTTTTTTTTTTCTGGTTACTTCTGCTAACGGGAAAAAGCGCATCTTGCTCCAGAAGCGCGCGCGCACATTCACACGCACTTCCAGGAAAAAAACAAAAAACAAAACTGCGATTTTTCGGACGAGGGGGAAGGAAAAAGATCGGCTTGGCGTCCCCCTCCCCCTCCCTCCCCCCCTCCCCCAGCAACTTCCACCTCTTTCTGTTCCCAGGACCTAATCGGGGTGGGGTGGGGAGCGGGGAGCGTCGGAGGCGGCATTAATTTGCAAGCACTGGAAACAAACCTCCATCCGGTCCGGTGCGTTTGCGGGTCTCTGCCCAGCGGCGGCGGAGTCTGAAGTATGAGAAAGAGATGCGATCGGACTGGGAGCTCCCTTGGCTGCAAATCCGGTGAAGTGAAGCTCAGTTTTTAATTCGTGATTTCTGCCACGCTTGGAGACACGCAGGCATCTGTGCTCGAATCGCCACTGAAGGTAAGCGCGGGTTTGGGGGCGGTGGCGGGGTTTGGTACAATAAAAACACTCGCTTTACATTTCTGACTTCGGAAGAGTCTAGAGTAGAGGAGATATTTTAAAGATACTTTAGCAAGAGGCAATATCTGGACAACTGTGTCCTAGCACAGGAGAACTTATCGTGGTGCCTGGGTCGGGGTTCACCTGCGGGAGACCCAGATTCCACCAAGATTTATAGCTTTCTAATCAGTCAAGGGCAAGTTAGGTTCTCACAGCCTTTCACTATTGCCTTTCACTATTTCACTATTGCCTTTATAGTTGTAACGCTGAACTGATTAACTGATTTACAAAACTTTGAATTGGCCCAAAGTATGTCATTTCCTTTTATTTATAACTATTGTTTTATCCATGCACAAAATATTGCAGTATAATCCATTGATTCACTAATATAAGATTTATTTGATTGAATGACAGCCCTATTTATTATAATCTACAAAATCAGTCTTATAACAACCTATTAATAATCTATTATTATTATCATCATCAATATTATTAAGAATATATTCAACAGGAGCTGTTCACAAAGTGGTTTACACAGAAAAATAAATCAATGATTCCTTGCCCCCAAAGGGCTCACAATCTACAAGCAATCTAAAAAAAAAAAATCTAGATTATTGTGACCATCTATTCTGTAACAATCATTACCGGGGCAGGAGAAAAATTGAAATATTTTAAAGTTCATATAGTGTAAGTCAAGAAAATATAAATAATATATTAAATATAAGTAAGGAATGAAATATTAGTAAAATCTTGGGTTGTGCAAAAAAAAAGAGAGACACAGAGCGGTCTTGCACAAATTCAAAATGTGAGAAATCAGATTGAAATAATTTCAAAAACATTCACATTTTGCTGCTGAGAAGCGAATTACCTAAACTGTTTATGGTTTCTAACGCGATAGTGTGAAGAACCAATTTGCCACATTCAAGATTTGTACACCTCCCCCTGCTCCTTCCAAGCCCCTAAATCTGATAGCATCCACAGTTGGGAGTACTGGGGAAAAAAAAGCCCACCATCAGCAGGATTTTTAATTCATCTGACCCAAGAGGAAATTCCTTGCAGGCTCCAAGCTGGAACCAGGGTAAGCCCTTCCTGCTGAGCTGGGAGTTGTTTTCCCCATATATTCCCTTGGGGAGAGGGAGAGCCGTTGTTTTGAATTTTGGCACAGCTCTGCTTCCCCTTCTTATCCTTTAGTCCATCTCTAGATTTATGTTGTCTGGGTGGGCTGATTGGCAGTGACTCTCTGGGGGTTGGATGGGGGCCTTTCCTAGCCCTACCTGGGGGTTGAACCTGGGCCTGTCTGCAAGGTAGGTGTCCTATTGCTGAGCTGCAGCTGCCTCTCCTCCTTGAAGACTGCCTTCTAAAAGATTATACTCAAGAAAATGTATGCACCCTGAAAAAAGGAAAAAAAAAACCCAAACCATCAACAGATGTAAAAAAATAACAGCAAAGAAGGCCACAGACCAGCATCTTTGAATCTTAGTTGTTGTTTCAATGGGAGTACAATCCTAACCTGGATTTAGGCCAGGCCAGCACAGTTTGGCCAGCACAAGGGACACCCTAAAGTATGTTTGGACCACTCTTGGAGTCAGAGAGGCCCGCACACAGATGCGCGCCATCCTCCCTGATTCCAAGAGTGGTCCAAACGTACTTTACGGTGGCCCTTGTGCTAGCCAAACTGTGCTGGCCTAACTCCAGATTAGGATTGTGCCCTGGGACTGTTAAGCCCATGCTTAATTGTCTCCCATTGCAACAGATGGGCTTAAACTGGGATGGACTTTTCAAACAAACTTACTTCCCGTCAACATTCTTGCAAAAATAAAAGTTTCCCTAAACAATAAAAAATGGTTATGATGTTATATATGTAAGAAATTTGCACACATTGATCCATAAATCACAATGTATTCAAACCAGATACAAGCAAATGCAAAAAAAATTGTTTTTGCTCATGATGTACCTGTTGAATATCTGCCTGCTGAGGGGAAATGGCATGAATCCCAGCTTTTGGGCTAATATATCCATTCAGAAGATCCAAGTGCTTGGCCCAGCCCAGGTGGGTCTGTACACCTTCAGACTGCAATCTGGAGATGATATATTTGAAAGTTTCCCCACATTCAGAAAGTAAAATAGAGAAGTTAAACTAGAAGCCTTTAGTCTGACTGGTTTTTTTCCACCATAAGGAGGCTAATGATGTGAGGAGAATATTCATGCAAAGAACATTATACCAGGAATGAAAATCTAAACTGCTTTTATGTCACAAGAAATAAGTGTATGCAATAATTGACAATTCCCAAGAGCCCAAGTAATCCTCCCACAAGAAGTGTTTAATCTCTGCACGAGTTCCTGCTCTGGCCTTGACTCCCTCCAATAAGCCTCTGCTGGAGGGTAGGTCAGTCTGCCTCAGCATCAGCTGCGATTGGCTCCTTTCCTCCCAGTGGAGAGATGCTGCTGCATCACCTGAATGATGAGAGTATGCCTGTTGCCTCTCTGTATGAACCTTGAAAAGATTTGTGGGGAATGATTGCAACTTGAAACAGCTTGTCAAAATATTTGAATGGCTTAACAATGGGCTGTGATACAGTGGCAGGCCACATACTTTGCATGCAGAAGGTCTCAGGTTTCATCCCTGGCAGCATCTCCAGGTCGTCAGGGATGGGAAAACACTGAAACCCTGGAGAGCTGCTGCCAGTCAGTGTTGATGATATTGGCCTAACGGGGCCAAGGGCCTGACTCGGTAATGGCCAGCTTTCTGTGTTCTGTCCAAAATAAATGCAATGGCCTGTCTGTGAATCTCCTGACAAGGCTCCAAGAATGTCTGCAGGTGGCAGGTTCCTCTGGGTCTTGCTTAGAGCATAATTTGGGATGCATGAAAGTGGCCCAGGATCAATGGGGTCATTTTCCCCTCCAGGATACTCCGTTACTTAGTTCAGCAGCCCCACTGGGCAAACAAGTTGAGCATGTGCAACCTCCTGGTTTTAGAAATAGCCTACATGAGAATTCCAGGTGCAAAGGAGTGTCAATAGGATGCAGGTGTTGTTTCCAGTGCTCCCTTAGGCATCTGATGGGCCACTGTAAGGTACAGGAAGCTGGACTAGATGGGCCTTTGGCCTGATCCAGCAGAACTCTTCTTATGTTCTTAAGGTCCAGATTATGTTGCAAGTTATTATAGCTCCCTCCCCACAGACAGGATAGCCCATTCTGTTTTATTTACCTCATAAATTTACCTCAGAATGCCAGAAAAAAGGGAGTGGCAACAAGAAGCAGGCATCTTGTTGTCTCATGTGCTCCCTGAGGCATCTTGTGGGGCACTGTGAGATACAGGAAGCTGGACTAGGTGGGCCTTTGGCCTGATCCAGCAGGGCTCTTCTTAGGTTCTTATGAGATGGTAAAAGAGACTGTACCACCTTGGCCTGCAAGTGGGTGATTACTTTAAACAAACCAACCAACCCTGATTCTCTATCCTAAAAACTCCCTCTCAATAGAAACCAGGTTAGGATTGCAAGCAAAAGACTGGGCTGGAATCTTTCTCCCTACTATAGTAGTTTTTGAGTGGAGGGAGATTTGGGGGTGGTGTGTAAAACATAAGGGACAATTAAAATAAGAACAAAGCAGTATCACCTACCTGTGGTGTGTATTGGTTCAATCCATTCTACCACTCATTTCCCTGCATGTGTAGACCAGGCCTCTGAAGCCAGCTGTAGGCCTGGCTATTTTCTAAATGCAGAGAATGCTAGACAGAGTGAATATAGGAGTGTCAGCAGTGACTGAGGGCACAATCCTCACCTGGGGTTAGGCCAGCACAAGGGCCACCGTAAAGCATGTTTGGACCACTCTCGGAGTCAGGAAGGATAACGCATGTCTGTGTGCTGGCCTCTCTGACTCCGAGAGTGGTCCAAGCATACTTTGCGGTGTCCCTTGTGCCAGCCAAACTTCGCTGGCCTAACTGTGTCGGTTAGGATTGTGCTCTAAGGCTCGGTGTGAAGAAAAAGCAGGGCTGCAGCAAGCACTTGTACACAGAGCTATGAAATGGTGGTGTTTCAAGGATTTGCAAGATACCAGCATGGCAAGCAGTAGAGAGGTGGGCGGGCCAAAGGAAGGGAATAGGGTGGGTGGTATAGGACAACTAACATTTCCCATGTTAGAGAAGGCATTAGCTGGTATGCAGTCTAATGAATGGCTTCCTACAAGAGAAGCTGGGATTCATATCCTGTTCTGGAACTCTCTTTTTAATACAAACGGCCTGTAGTGCAGCAAGCATTCTCAAGGGTTGCTGGGGGTCTGTAGAGATAGGAGTAGCTGGTAGGCAAGCCCTCTTCCTTCTTGACTCCGTTTTCTGCACATCTGTCTGGACCAGGAAATAAAACAGCTGTATTCCTCTTCACTCTCATCAACAGAGTTGCATGGACTGTATACCCTGTGTAACTTCTCCAATAGAAATCTGAACCCTGAGAGTGTCGGCTGCTTTCATTCTGTTAGTGTCTGGCCCTCATAAGAGCGCAATCCTCACCTGGCATGATTAGGCCAGCACAAGGGCCACGTAAAGTACGTTTGGATCACTCTCGGAGCCAGGGGGGATGGCGCACGTCTGTGTGCTGGCCTCTCTGGCTCAGAGAGTGGTCCAAACATATTTTGCAGTGTCCTTTATGCCGGCCAAACTTTGCTGGCCTAACTGTGCCAGCCTAACTCCAGGTTAGGATTGCGCTCTAAATCTCAAAATGCCTAGGTAGTGCCAAATTATTGAATGTCACAGAAGGTGATGACACAAGCCTTGAGAACAAGGGGGTGCTCAGGGCTCATTGCACTCCTTTGAATCTGCATGCTCCTCCTTTGCTGTGGCTGTTCTGGTCCGTTCTAGCTCCTGCGGTTGTTCCCTAAATAACCTAATTAAACCAAAACGTTGCACCATGCGTCTCAAGCCGTGAGAGCGCTGTTCTGCAAAAGCGCTTCATTCAGAGGGCATGAGGGACAGCAGGTCTTGCAAAACCCAAGTGGCTCAATTAGAAAACAAACTGTTATTGGATGCTTGACAAGACACTTTTCTAGACCTCAGCTGTAAGAGCAGAAAGCATTTTACACATTTAGGAAGATGAACTGCATTAATGTCACTATCGCAATATATATGCCATAGATCAGTGGTTCTCAAACCTTTTGGCACCGGTACCCCCTTTTTAGAATGTCACCAGAATGTTGAATGTTAGGAACCCATCAGAAGTTATGTCATGACCAGAAGTGATGTCATTGTGTCACTGCCGCTTTCCTGAGAATGTCACAATCAGTTGGGTTATTTCTCAGTCATTCTCCAACAGCAAAGTGAATCAGAAAGAAAAAAGCTTACTGTCACAAGCAAAATGAACACGCAGCCCACCGTCTTTCTAGCGCCCCATATTTTCAATATGGCTGCTCTAGGTGCTTTGCAACCCACCTGAAATGGGCTCGCGACCCACTGTTTGGGAACCACTACCCTAGATTTTGTCATTTTTAAAAAAATCGCACACGCTGTCCAGAGAAGCACCATGGATAGCATCTGTGTGCGTCGTGGTGCATATGTGCGTCTGAAGTGTCACTGCCTCTCTCCTTAGATGCCGCTCTGATAACCGCTCCAAGACCCCTCTCCGCCCCCTGGAGGCGCCATGGTCCCGCTCTGCTGGTGCTGCCCGCCAGCACCGGCCCCAGCTGCCGTGGCAGCCATGAGCAGCAGCGCCCCACCCTCCTACCACTTCAAGAGTTTCTGTGGGGAGTTTGAGCGGGTGGAAAGCGCCCTGGAACGCCTGGAGGCCAGCGGGTTCTACTGGGGCAGCCTGTCGGGGACCGCAGCCAAGCGCCTCCTGACACCGCAGCCCCCCGGCGTCTTCCTCGTCCGAGACTCCTCCGACCACCACCACCTCTTCACCCTCAGCGTCCGCACCAGCACGGGCATCACCAACCTGCGCATCCAGCAGCAAGGCTCGGCCTTCCACCTGGAGGCCCTGCCGGGGGCCGGCCACCCCCCAGCCTTCCGCTGCGTGATCCAGCTGGTGGAGCATTACCTCTGCCTAGGGGCTGTGGAAGGGGGCCCTTGCTACCTGGAAAGGGAAGGGCAGCCTCCAGTGCCCTTGGCGCTCACCCAGCCGCTCTGCTGCAAGGTGCCCACTTTACAAGAGCTGTGCCGGCGGGCGGTGCGAGCCAGCGTGCGGGGCCGAGGGGACACCAGGGCTCAGCTGGAAGGGCTGCCAGTACCTCAGGGACTCTTGAACTCGCTGTGCAGCTAAGGGGGGGGGGGCTGTTGCACCAGCACCCCCTGCAGCAAGCACAGGGAGCTTCTCTCCAAACATTCCTTGTACAGTACACGAACAGAACCGGCTGCACCTCTGCTGGAGGTGCCAGTTTATCGTTATCTTCCCGGAATAAACCAACAGGCCTATACTACCAGTCATTACATCTCTTTATGCACCCGTGAAGTTGTCCTCCTTTCAATGGGGCTGCCTCCGACCCCAAATTCTACCTATAGCAGCAAGAAAGCCCTCTCTTCCAGGACCTGGAGAGGGTGTCCTAGGTAACCAACAAGCCCCCTCCCTTAAAAAGTGCAGCTGTATTCTAAAGGGCATTTTATACATTGGTTCTCTCGTCGTCCAACTTAAAATATTGATTTGCATGCATGAAGCGGGTGTCACAGATCAAGCTTTCAACAGCACCTCAAAAATCAGAATTGTTCCGATGCAGGGATACAAGTGCATGCCTCAGTCAGCACCCAGAATTATGTGTGGGGCTCCTGCCAGCAGCATTATTTTCTACAATTAGCTTGAGCCTTGGTGCCTCTTTGTGTACAGGTGTTAGAATGCTGACGGAGCAAGAAATCCAATTTCCAACCTGTCATGAAGCTTTGGCAAGTAGGTCAGCCACTATCTGTTTCTCCTCTCTTGGGGGTGAGGCTGTCACCCTGAGCTCCTTGGAGAAAAGACGGGATTAAAATGTATTTAATAAACTATCCTACTTGGAAGGCTTGCTGCCACCCCCCCTTTTAATATGTCATAGCTTAGCGGTTGGCAAGGACACACTTCCTTGCAGTTCCTTCCTATATAGAATTGCGGCATTCCTCTCCCCCAAGCTCCAGTCCAAAGGCACTTCCCTTCCAGCGCTGGACTCCAAGAGTCCTGTCAACACAGCTGCCCTCCGCCTTCTCCCACTCATCTCATGCCTGACCACCTCAGGATCTTGTTTTGCTCTCCCCCTTCCAGTCACTGCCCCCAGTTGGGTCATTACTGTAACTTGACAGGCCTCAAGAATGCTGACTCAGGAGAAGCAGTTATGGAAAAAATACATCTTTAAGGCACATGAAACCGCAAACTCAGCTACTTTTATGCTGTGACCAGCAGCTCGAGTTTGGGCACATTTTCTATAAACAGTCCAACATAGTAGTCAAAAGGTAGGAGAGCCTGGAATAGTAGACAGTGCTTGTAGGTTTGCCTTGTGGGTCTGCCTCTGGCAATGGAAGAGAGCATTTGGGGTGGAAGAATGTGCTCCATCTTATCAGAAGTGCTGCAGAAACAGGCATCCCCAGTGTTTGAGCACCTTGCCAAGCCTTTCTATACACCATGCTGTGTCACATGTGCATTAATGCTGAATTCATCAACTTTTTGTAAATTAAAAGTATAATGTTATCTGACAAACTTACACCTCAGCTTCTAAGTCCCTGTTCTCTTCTCACTTCTATTAAGAACTTTAGGCTCTCTCAGTTACAGTCACTGATACTCTGCTTAGTTTCTTGGTCAAAGGTAACAGACTTTTTTTTTTTTGGCAAGTCAGATCCTTTACTGGAAACCACTTGCTCAAGCCCCAGCCAATTCCTCTTCAAGGCCAGGTGACCCAGAACTTCAAGTTGCCCTGATAAAACAGGAAGGCCCATTTCCCTTCAGTCCCCAACACTTACTGCACAAGATGCATCATGTTTCTTAAGACAGAAATGCACATTTGCCAAGTGAGTCAAGACAGCACCTAGAAACTCAGTTCTGTTGTTTAACTCCAAACTCTCATTGTCTTGCCTCATCTGTTGGCTCTCACATCTGGGCAGGACCCCCTCTGCTGGTGCATTCAATCACAATCAACCCAATGCTATTTTCAGCAGCAGCTTAATTTACTTGAAAGGGACTGGATGCAATCTTAACAGGCAAACAAATTCCAATTATCTTCACACTTGTGATTATGCAGTGAGAAGAGGAAGTGTGGTTATTATGGGCCAAGGGACTGAACGGTTATTTGATATATTATTGGAAATGGCATCTTCTCTCCATTTTGGTTTTGATTTGGGAAAACCATGGCCGGGGGCAGGGGCGGGGAGGAGAGGAAAGAGACCTTTTCTTGTATTTTTTTGGCCCAGACATCAGAACTGAAGTTAACCCTTTTTAACAAGAAAGAATGTTTGGTGGATGTTAGGTCTCCATACTGGCTCACAGTACAAGGGCCCCCTTGTCTCACAGAACGCATGCACACACATGCCCAATACCAACAAATAAAGCAGAAGCGTATCAGTATGTGCGGGATCATCGACAGCTTCAATTTTAGCCAACTCCTGCCCGCTCCTTCCTCTACCCAATCTCAATTCTTGGCCCTCTTGTGCTTGCCCAGGGACATTCATCCCATCTCTAGATCACAACACTCAACCCATTTCTGCAGTATCTCCACGTGGAAAAGGAGTTTGCGCACTATTGAGCATTTTCCTGGCAGCATAAGGTGATTCTTTGTCCACAAATTTTTATTGAACAAACAATACAGTAAGGCAGGCATGATTCCCCACCAGCTTATGCTGGGGTGCCCCCCAGTTTAATCTTCTTCTTCATCATCCCCACCACCAGCACCACCTTGACCCTTCTTGGCATTCTTTCTCTTGACACGACCTGGACGGCCACCACCATACGGTGAGCGGAGGGAGAAGTCAATGTGCTTTTGGGAATCCAGACGAACAATGAAGGAAGGAATGTTCACCACTTGCTTCCTTACACTGAGAAAGGAAAAAGAGGAGTATTAGAGTGGTGACCACAAAAGTCCACTCCTCTTGTACAAGCCCTACGCATAGAAACAAAAACCCCACCCCTGCCTGCACCATCAAATTCCAGCAATCACCATTAGTTCCGCTGCTTGCTTCCCCACCCACCCACACACAGAGCAATTGGGATTATAGTAAACAACCTAGTGACCATTGCTACATCCTGAAATGGACTTGAATGGAATTAACCAAATGTATGAACAAGAATTGTATTGATGGCTTTAGCTTCAACTATAGAAAGCTTCAAGACTGTGTTTCCCAGACTGAGAGTCGGAACCCACCAGTGGGCCGAGAGCCAATCTTTGGTGGGTTGCAAAAGTTTCTAAAATATATTTTTCTGCAAAATAAAATTTGCAGGAGAAAATTACAGCAGTGGGCAATCTGGATGGAGAGATCACTCTCGTGGCGAGAATGACAACCTGTGGTATGAGGTTGTCCTTCATACTCCCCAAATTGAATGGTTACATTTTCTAATTCTTCTCTAGTAATTTGCATGCCATAGAAATTGGCATGGCATTTTCAGCCTTTTATCTGGCCTGGAAGTCCCCAACTCTAGTTCAGTCTTCTGGGTACCCTGGAACAGTTGTAATGATTTGGGGGAACAGTCCTTGAACTCCATTTCTAGGGAGTCTAGCAAATGTCTACACGCACACACCATGCGTAAGGTCTTTAGCAGCCTCGGGAGCACAGGGCTGATAATTATTAAAGTATTTCTATCACTTTGTTTAGTAAAGCTATGTGGGTCACAAGAGACTGATCTAGAGCAATGACAATGGTTCCCAAAACTTTTCAGCATCTGGACCCACCTAAAAAAGTTTTACTTATGCCTGCCAGCCAGCCACTCAATCCTTTGTGGCAATCAGGTGTAAGTGCTCCACCAAGTAGCTGGTTGTTTCATCCTTGATGCACATAGCCTAATCTACCTGGGCTGTTTTGCTAACCACCAAAAATTGGATCAGGGCCCACAGCAGTGATTCTCAGATTGACAAAAAGTCCACCACTGAATACCAGTTGCTAAGAATGTTAGCTGCTCACACCCCTACTTGTAAGTACCTAGATGGCCACTCATGAAACAGGATGATGGGCCCCACTAACATCTCTCCTGGTCCTTCTAGTAAGGGTCAAAACAGCAGAAACATTTAAAAAAATAAATAAATCACATATCTGCTACATTCCTGTGATCAATGACTGGATTAGCATACACAATGCAATTTTGGGCTTATGTACCCCAAAACAAGCCCCAATGAATTCAATGGAGCTTATTCCCATAAGTGTGTACAGAATTGCTGTCTAAGCCTACTTTAAAGGCTGAACTCTGAAAGACTGGCTCTCCCTCCACATCTAGGCAGTTGGCCATTTGTTAACAAGGATCACACACTGGTATTGAAAAAGGGGACTACTCATTGTTACCTCCATGGTTTGCATGCGCCAACAAGACCTTCGCAAGGTGTACGGCTGAGCCGCAGTGAGCCTTGCTGAAATCTGTCTTTTGCCATGTAGCCTCATTAGGTGGGTTGCAGAACTATGAGGCTATCCAGCGTTCCAATCCATAAAAGAGGCTGGTGAGCTTAAGAGGCACACAACTGAGGCAGTGCCATACACGCTCCTATACAGGCTATACATAAAAGATATCAAAGACAGAACTTAAGGGCAGATCCTGTTCTCATAACCTGCACCACAGAACCCCAGCCCTTGCTTTCCACACAAAACAAAGGCATCCGGGCACTCGAGATTAGCCCTGCTCCCACATGTCCCTGAACCAAAGTGGCCTACCGGATGTGTCTTTGACGGATGAGCACCCGGGCATGGTGGATCGACTTAGCCAGGCCCAGCTTGAAGACCTGGGTTTGGAGGCGCCGCTCTAAGAAATCCTCAATTTTCAGGCCCAGGATGTAATCCAGTTTCATCTTGCCCTCATCCAACACCCCAATTCTGACGAGACGGCGCAGTAAGGCATTGCCTGGAAAGAAGAGAGGCCGGTTAATAAGCTCTGAAAAAGCCCATAAATAAGCTCTGAAAAAGCCCACTTGCACTTTCAGCGTGGGAGAAAGTCAGGGTAGAAACACAGTAAGTAACACATAAAAGAAGCAACAGAGGTCTGCTACATGCAGCCACATGCTACTATTAGCAGTTTCCTTAATTTGTAGGCCACCACCCCAATGTGGCCCTGAAGCCTCATTCTGGGGAGTCATGGCAACCTTTTAAAGCCTGTGCAAGAGAGGGCTTGGAGCCAATTCAATAAAGTTACTGACTTATCCAAAACTGAGTATTTGATATCCTGTGCAGTCTCTTCTTGCTGTCTTACCCCACTGCTGCTAAGGGCGGCCCTACTCAGGCTGCTACCTCACAGACTATTGCGAAGACACGAATAGAGAGAAATGGGACAGGAAGGGGAGGGCAGATTGCGCGCGCGCGCTCTCTCTCTGCAATATTGGAACAAAGATACAAAGGTTCTGCCCAAGCCAGCCAGATCATAGATGTATTTGAAAACTGAAACACCTGCCCCCCCAAGTGATCCAACAGTGGCTGATCTATTCGCTACCGTCATATCAAAGGTGGAAAATTTAAGCATTAAAAATGCAGTTCTCTGGTAAGGTCAGATCTGAAAAAAATAATAGGATTAATAAAAGAAGTGAGCTCAGGTTTCAGAACCTTGAATGCTCCAGTCACTGGCAAGGTGTCTTGGGAGGCACAAGAGTCATCATGACTCCCAGGCTTACACTTACCTTCAAAGAGACGCCTCTGATCTTTCTCATCCAGGGTGAGCAGCTCTCGGGCAGCTTTGCGGATCTTGGCCAAAGTGAATTTCACTCGCCACACTTCACGTTTGTTCCGCAAGCCATATTCACCTGGGAAGGGGAGACCAGAGTTCACATACTCCTGCCTCTAGAGTACAGTGCTGAAAACAAGGCCCTCCCCCTGCCAGAACGCTCACCAATCAGCTTCAACTCCTGGTCAAGGCGCGACTTCTCAAAGGGTCGTCTGGGGGTGACGTATGTCTTCCGGCATACCCAACTCCTGGCAACGGGCATTCTGGCCTAAATGGACCAGGTCCAGGCCTGTGGAGAAACAAAGGTAGTTCAGGTCAAAATAGCTGCAACTGTTGGAATTGCAAATGGAATTTTGGTATGTATATATATGCATTCAAGTTATTATCTGTATTAAGGTTTACCAAACCTCAACAGCAATTTACAACTTGGCCTCCTAAACAAGCGCAGTATTACCTGTCTATTGACATATATGGGGAAATATATAGTAGCCCCCACCTCAGCCTTTTTAATCCTAGCAGTTCATAATAAACATGTCAATCATGCCACTTTTTTTTTTTTTTTGCAAATTTAACTAGTTTTTTTTAACAAACTCATCTTCAGAACAAGGCTGAAAAAATACTGGACTTTAGAAGCAAGCATCTGTTTGGAATAAAATATACTCCTAGGTACCCACAGTAGAATAAAATTTTTATGCATGTTAATACCCAGTTGCCCATTACTGTTCCAAGCCTCCACTGAACATCTCACATTTATCTGTGCAATCAAGTTACTGAAAGCTGACTTTTACATGGCATCTCTGTCCCCATTAAACCCAGATGTTCAAGCTAATCGAGTGTGTGGGGAGGCCAAATCTCTCACCTCCACAATTTGAGAATTTCCACATTCAGGGACACTTGTACACGTTCAGAGGCAATTTACAAGATATATTAATGATAAAGGTATATTGAATGATCAACCTCACAATAAACCGAAAGAAAAAATAGTCTTATTTACACTCCCAGGGCATTTCCACACAAGACCATTTTAACAGGACATCAGATAAAATTAACAATTTACACATAAAAAAGAACTCGTACTACATGATGCAGTTTGTCAATCACCAACAGGGGTTCGGTCATCAATTCAAAATGCAAATGGACAGCCAATCTATTGGCTGCAACAATGGGGGGAGCAGCAAAGGAAGTGATCCCATCTCTTTAAGAAAGGGCCTTCTCACTTCCTCCCATATCCCACAGCATCGTGCACATAACATCCATTCTCAAGGGTTCCTGTACAGTACAAGCCCTTACCCCCGTTACACTGTGGAAGGTTCTACTCTGGCTGCTGTATTCAAACATCTACTTAGCAATAGCCTATACAGCAACCATTGAAAGGTAAGACACCCATGATTCTTTTAATCAAAGATGTACTAGAAAAAAAATCTTGCACAGCTCAAAATATGCATCACAGCTGCATAGCACCCAATGACAGATTCCAACGGAATAGTGCCTTAGCACAAAGCAAACGTGTCCACTGCAGACCTGATGCAACCCAGAGATCTAAATGTCTCGAAGACTTGAGGAAGAATTCCGAAATAATGATGAACACCCCCTCACGGTAAAGGTTGAGAAGTGATTTCTCAAGGGCAGAGCACATACAAGAGGGGCATTGCACAGCATATGGGGGCCATTCTGGCAGACGCAATCATTGCCAAGATGTGTTGAGCACCAAGTTACCTAACGCGATTTACCAAACGCAGTGCAGGATCTTCTAGGAAACCACGCGTAAGTGGGGAGAAATAGGAACCGGCTAGGGTTGCAAGTTAAACAAAAGGCGTAATTCTTTACTACCACATGCAAAGGCCTTGGAAAGAGGGCTGCAGAGACACCCACAGGAATTAACCACATGCCCCAAGACCCATGCATTGGACAATGAGAGTCGCGCGACTGTGTCCGCGTTCTATACCCCGCACATGCGCAGAAAAAGGGAAGAGAGCCCAAAATTCTAGAGCTCACGTGGAATAATTAACAGGGCTTCCAACAGGCGCCTACTGATAATCTTAAATAACTATTCAACCTTTCCCACGTAGTAGGCAACGCGTAGCTTTCCCAGCAATGTTTAGTCCCCGAGGCCTACACTAACTAGGCCTGCCATTCCCCACTCCCTTACCTTCTAACAGCGTGGGCGACAACCGCTGAAAGAAAGAAGCGCGACCCGACAAGCCGCTTATATATGGCCGTGAGAAGCTCCGCCTTTCTGCCCCGCTAGCCAATAGTGAGGCGATGCTTTTCTGTTCTGGCCTATTGCTAAAGAAGTCTTTCGAACAGGGACAGCCAATTAGCGTCAGCTCCAAGAATGCTAGAGAGGAGAAGACCAGAGGGGCCGGACGGAGCGTGGAGCTCATGAAGTTATAATACACAGGAGAAGCCCTGCCTTAAGAAGTAATGCTGGCTCAAGGAGGTTTAAAAGTTAATCTCAACCTTTTAATCATGCCTGCGTGTTCTGCATACGGGTAATAAGGTTACAAATAATGTTTCCACACGAAACATTATCACATCACATGTTTTTATTTTCGTAAGTTTTTATTTTTATTCAGTCCAAAACAGTACGAGCAGGGGAATCTTTTCGCAAGGGAGCTGCCCGGGGAATTGTAGTACTATTTAATAAGCATGGAGTATACTAATTCACGGCAATCCTCCCTCACGGCGATGATCTGAGTCAGCCATTTTTGTCTACCCCAGGTGGCTTCACTCGGCTCCTATTAAATCAACGGGCATGCCGTCTCCAGTCAATCTAAGCTTCTTGATTGGCTCGAAAGCCCAAGTCCTGGCCTATCATAGAATCACACGCACAGACAGGCACTTCCGGTCCAAAGTGGAACCACAGAGACTGAAAGGAGTAGAGCGGCGTCCTTTCCGACCACGGTGAATCATGGCCAAGGGAGGCTTTGAAGCATTTGTCAGAAGTTGGTTGTGTGCCGAACTTTCCTATGTCGACGCTGTGCCCAAAGTAGCGATGAAGTCACAACGCAATCCTGGCACCTGTAGCAGCTTATTCGCATCAGTTTAATCCAGTTCCCCAGAGTAGTCGACTGGATGCATCTGGTAAGAGCATAAGCAGGGCAAGAGCTTTCCCCTGCTGTTGCCTCCACCTCACCCTGCAACAACATTCAGGGCACAGTCCTAATAGGGCCATTCTCTGAGAGTGCAATCCTGTACCCCTGTTACTCCAGCGCTACGCTCTTGCGCCAGGTGAACGCTATCACAAATGTGCCGTCAAACGTTGGCGGTACGGCGCTGGACCAGCGCAGGCAGCAACACCAATGCTCAGGTACCGCCACGACCACCAGCATTGCCAGTCTTGTGCTGGTCGAGCATCGGCAGTCGGTCGGTGCTGGGCCTCGCTAAGGGCATTCCAGAGGCATGCGGGGGGCATAACTGTGCGGCGCAGTGGGCGGAGACGGGGGTTGTGATGCAGGACGGCCATAGTGCCAAATCCCAAACCTCCGTCCCCGGCTGGGGCAGCCTCAATTTGGGCCGCTCCTGTGCACGTGCACCTGTGCATGCAAAATAGCAGATGCAGATCAGGGCAGCCCTATTGGGATGACTGGGGCTTACACGGTGTAAGGGGAAAACCTCCCCTTGTCCTGCATGTTGCTGCTGCTGCCTCCTAATGGGCTTTAGGATACAGCCCTGTTATATTGGCCTTACTATGTCGGCCTTACTTAGGATTGAGCTGTCAGTAAGGGAGGATGGCGCAGGTCTATGTGCTGGTCTCCCTGACTCTAAGAGTGGCGCAAACACGGTTCATTTAGAGCTCAGGCCCCAATTCACATCACTGCAGAAGCTCTCTACCCCATTTGCATTAGTGCAAATTCTATTTCTAATAGCAAACATGCCTATCTTTGAGGTTCTCAAATAAAATGTGACCAAACTCCATTCAGTGAGCTATCACAAAACAGAATTATAGTGACTAGAAATCTAGGCTGTAGCTGGCTTTCAGTTAAAGCCCTTCATGCCCTACCTCAATAACAGAAATATGCATGCAAAAGCAAAAGTCTGTGGGATATCAGAACAGAAAAATTGGGAGATATCCACAAGGATTCATGCATCTGTCCAAATTTCCCAGGAGCCCTTTTGCTACTCTGTTGCAATGGTTATAGGGAAACCATTGCAGAACGTCTACCCTAGTATGGTAGTTAGAAATCAGTGGGCAGCCCCTTTTTTCAAAAGTCACCAGTTGTGAAATTGGAGAGAAATACATATGTGGAATGCTGCCATCTGCAGAATGGGGAGGGTGCGTTTTCAGGTTCCCCAGTTTCTGCAGTTGAAGTCCAAACTACATGTGTTGCATTGGAGCTTCCTGACTGCAATCTCAAAGTATAGTTATTTTCTTACAAAAGGTCAAGGGAGGGAGGTTCTGACATAGGCTGCAGTCAGGTAAACACTTTCATGGGCGTAAATTCCATTGAACACAATGGTACTTACATCTGAGTAGACATGCCTAAAGGTAAAGGTTTCCCCACGCCCGAATGGTCTAGTCGTGACCGACTGTAGGGGGCGGTGCTCATCTCCGTTTCAAAGCCTGTAGAGCTGGTGTTTTTGTCCGATCATGTTATGTGGCCAGCCTGACTCTACGCCGTAGCGCACAGAACACTGTTACCTTCCCACCGAAGTGGTCCCTATTTATCTACTTGCATTTTTTTTAGGTGCTTTTGAACTGCTAGGTTGGCAGGAGCTGGGACAAGCAACGGGAGCTCACTCCGTCACGCAGTCTCGAACTCCCAAGCTTGCGGTTGAAAGCCCAGCAACAGCGGATTAACTCGCTGCGCCACCACGTCCCATTGTTAATTTGCCCCTCCCCCTGAACCAGCTATCAGCCACATTGGGGAAAACTCATGAATGCAACTAGTGCCCAAAAGTTGTCACCTCTGCAGCTAACAACACTTTGGATCAGGGTTGTGATGCAGCAGCAAATGCTTCCCCACCCCCCTGCTGCAGTCCTGATCCAAGTAGTTTCCTCCATGGCTGTTTTTACAAGATAAAAATTATATTGGGAATTCCAATATAATTCCCAACTTGATTCATGGGCCTTTGAATAGTGCTAGTGTATCAAATTGCACTGGTTGCTTGCTAGTTGCACAAACAAGTAGCTAGATAGCTGGTGATTATCTCAGACCTGCAGGTGTTTATTTCTCATTTTGTGCCTCAGTGATCAAGCTGTAGCCTCCTCTTTGACACACCTGGAGACAATTGTTACTGGGATCGCTGAATGCTGTTTGAAAGGTGTTGCTTCCCATAGCCTGCAGTGGGCTGGATCAGGCTCAGCATATATTTTACATTTGTTAAAACTTAATAAAAATATTTTAAAAGCCCTCCTCCTTTAATTACACAATGCTCAGTAGGCCGGAATAATAACCCAACCAGCTAATTAGTATAATGAGGCAGTGCAAGCTACTGAGAGGAGTGTTTTTGGATACATTCCTTCCATCATTGCACAAATGGGAGCAGGAGCAACAGCGTAATTGTGTGTAGCAAGAACATTAATATCCTAAGATGCTTTAGAGGCTTGGTTCTAATTGTAAAATTAAGGCCTCAGATGGTGCGGTGCTGTATTTGTCAAGCCAATGGAGCTTGAGATCTGAACCACATGATCAACCACAACTCACAATACACCTGCCCTTGCATTAAGAATCAGTGTCCTGGGTTCCTCTACCCTCTGTGATAAGCTGAACTATGAACAGTGGGAATTTCTATATTGGAGGCATCCCCAAACCTAAGATTTAGAAGGTGGGGCTTAGGAATGATAAATAGTTGCTAATGCCAACTGTTGATTGCCCTCAAGAGTTGTTGCCCTCAACTCTGCCTACTTCTAGAAGTGGTTCCCAAAACTGTGGGTCAGGAGCTACTGGTGGGTTGTGACCTTATTTTTGGTGGGTCACCAAAGGATGATGGAAAAATCAGAAAACTGATGGAATGATCAAGCCCTGAGGCTATTAAAAGTCAGATAATGTTGCTTTTAATTATCCTGCAACTAGCTTAGCTCCTGCAGTTTGCAAGACAGCTGCTAACTGCTATGGAAACAGCTAAGCTCCTGCAATTTGCAAGCATGCATAAATATAGGGAGATAAATGCTTGAGGGTCTTTTCCTGGTTATTATTACTTATAAACAAATAATTAAATAAATAAAATATTTCTTGATTTCTTTTTTTCAAAATCTGGTGAACCTAGGTGGGTTTTGATAGAGCGTCGTTTTAAAAAGTGGGACCTGGTGCTTGAAAGTTTGGGGACCACTGTTCTGGGAAACTGGTATGGGGTCTTAGCAGTGCTTGTTCAATTTTGAACGATGGAGGGGAGGGGGACAGTGCTTGCTGGAGGATTGAAGGCAGCCCTCCAAACCTGAGACTAAAGGTGCAGAGATCAGGCAAAACTAGCAGGAGCTTATAGGCAATGGCACCCTGATACCAAGCTGTTCTCTCCAGGAGTCCTGGCTTGGCACTTGCAGCAATTCAGTGCCAGGTGAGGACAATTCTATTCTTCACAGGTATTAATGGATAATATTTTCATGGTGCCCTTTTTACATTATGATTGTCATAGTTTTTACAGCTGCTGATAGCTTATTGTTAATCACTTGGTTTGCTGCCCTTCGGTTTTGAATTTTTAGTTTTCATTTAAGGTTTCAATTAGGGTACAGGTCTATTCAGGATGGTCAATGACCTAATAGTCAAGAATTAAGATTAGGTAAAAAATGGCAAAAAAAAAAAAAAAAGGAAGCATAATTTTGGCCCAGATTCAAAACCCTGCACTGGGGCTTTGATGGCTAGGATTTTGTTCAGGTCATGTGCGCATTGGAGTATGAAAGTGTGAATTAGAAATTTTACTTATTAATAACATTTTGGACCACAAAATAAGAAAACTCTGATCAAAATGCAAGGCGCTGATCATCACCTCTAAGATCTTTACAATGTAAGATGTGTGGGAGTTCAAATGATTTAGAAGGACCACTTCCTCCCACGTGATTCTACCCCCATATAGTCCACTCCACCCACTGAAGTCTGGCTGACTTTTTGTCTTTTAAGGCAATGGTTCTGAAACTGTGGGTTGGGACCCACCAGTGGGGTCACGAGCAAATTTCAGGGGGGTTGCGAAGCACCTAGGACAGACATATTAAAAATATGGGGAGATGGGATGCTGGAAAAAGGAAGAACTGGGTGGTTGTTGTGCTTATGTCAAGGTTGTAAATACAAACATGCCACAGTATCTGTTGGGGTTCCATTCCAGAACCCACCATGGATACCTGAAATCATAGATTTTTAAGGAAGGCTTTTTAAGATGGGGGAACATTAGTGGTTTTGCTGCAACAAGAAAAAAAAAAAGATTTGTTTCATGTTCCCCTATCTTTTTAATTGGTGTCCCAGTATTCATGGTATCTGTGAATAACTGAAACCGGGCTACGAATCAGTGGATACTGGGGCATACCTGTAAGCTTTTTCCTTTCTAATTTTCTTTGCTACTGGAAAATGCCTGAGAAATACCCCATCTTACCGCTGCATTGTCTGGAAAGCAGCGAGCTCAGGCATCACAATGACGGCACTTTTGGCCATGACATCACTTCCCGTGGGTCCTGGACAGATTGTCCTTCTAAAAAGTGGGTCCCAGTGCTAAAAAGTCTGAGAACTTCTGCTTTATGGCATTCTGTTTTGAGGTCTTTTGGCTAAAACAAAACAAAATCCTGCACAAGTCATTTTAAAAAGTCAAATGGATTCTTTTAGAGCTGAGAATAACATTTCATTTTATACATAACCTTCCTCCTGGTTTATTTCCATGCTTCCACGCCTGATTTTCTTCTTGGTTAAGGAGCTTCAGAATCCAGCCAGATCACCACTGTAATGTGTAGCTGATTGGATTTAGGAACAGAGATCAGGATCCAGCCAACCCCTCTTTGGCCAGCCAGTGGTCAAGTTGGGCTGAGGAATGAATTAGTTTTCCCTTTCTTCTATGTTGCATTCCGGGATGCGAATAATTGCTCCTGGCTCTAGGAGGCTGAAGGTCTATAAATCACCCCTTTTCATTAGACACTTTCATTTGCTAAGCAGTAAAGCACCCAGGAACAGAAAATGCTGAATAAATGAAGCTGCTAATTTACTGGGTCTCTTTTAAAGCTGAAAAATAATAAAGTTTGGGTAAGCATTTGTTTGTGGTTCAAGCCCACTTCTTTATGTCTCTCTAACTCAATTTTCCGCTTTTCTCAGATGCTGCACACATTTTTTTTCTGCAATATTACAGAATCCAGGGGCCTGATGCTCTTCGTAGCCTGCTCCTTCTCTCTGTTGTAACTTTATGGTTGAGTGAGGATTTGAATCCAGATCCCTTTGGCTCAAGGCCAAAGATAATCTGTACAAGCCTAGAGGTACCAGTAAGGGCTAAACTCATGTACAAATGTGAATTACACAGCATTTTCCCACTCCAAATCTACCCCACCTCTGCATGTAGCTTTTCCTCCCCACCACAAGACTTCAAATGTGAGTTTGTAGCCATTCCAGGAAGAAACCAATCAAAAAAAGCATCACTTCGAACATGCCTTTAACTTGGCGTTATTGCCATGACTTTTCCCAAGGAACTCTGGGTATTGTAGTTTCATGGGGGAGACTAAAGGTTTCAAATAGCAAATGCACGGTCACAGAATTACAATTTCTGGAGTTGCTGAGGAAAACCACGACAGCCAAGCCAGTTTCAAACTATCTGCAGGTTGCCTCGCAGAGGCATCCTTAGTGAGTTTTCATGTGACTTGCCACAGTGTCTCAGGGTGACGCCGTGGAAGTGACACGTGGTGATGAATCACTCCAAATGTTTCCATGAGGAAATGTTTGCATTCTTGGTGGGAACATTACACTGTGGGTGACAGTGACTCTGTATGTGAGAGACCCTGTGACATTTTGCATGCATGTGAACGTGTGTGAGACAAGAATATAAAAATTGCCTTGCTGGATTAGACCAAAGCCGATCTTGTGCAGAGTCCTGTTTCTAACAGTAAACCACCAAATGGCTCCAGGAAGGGCCCAAGTAGGACATGAAAGCCACAGCCCTCTCCTGCTGTTGCTCCCCAGCACATAGAATTCAGAGGCCTCAGCCTGTGTGAAGCCTTAGTCGGCCTTATGGATGAGATGGGCCTGCTTGCATGTGTTCATGTTTCCCCCCGTGTGAGGCACAGCACTGGCTCGGGCGGCAAGCCAGAGGCTTACCTGGTGGTGTGCAAGGCTCTGCTACCTCTGGTTTGGCAAATGACGAGGGGAATGGTGCAGCAGAGGAAGTGTGGAGATGAGAGCGGTTGGCTAGTGTCTGATACTCTAGGCCACCGCTCCCCTTTCCTCCACACTTTCTCTTTGATTCTATCCGCTTCTCTCTTTTGGGAAGCAGGAGAAGAAGGAGAAGCTGAGGGGAGAAGTGGGCAGTTGGAGGCGGGTGCCAACCTGCAGCCTGAGGTGAAGGTGAACTGGGCCTGCTTGGATGTGTTCATGTTTCACGCTGTGTGAGGCACAGCACTGGATATTTGTGTGCCACCCACAAGGAGGGGCTGTAGCTCAGGGCACATGCTGCATGCCCTGAAATCTCCAGGTAGAGCTGGAAACCTTGCCATGAAACCCTGGAGACCAGGAGAGCTGTTTCCAGTCAATATCAACAATATGTCTGACTCAGTAGAAGGCAGCTTCATAAATTATCATACTCTCTCTCTCTCTCCCTCTGTGTGTGTGTGTGTGTGTGTGTGTGTGTGTGTGTGTGTGACGTGAAATACTGAGTTTGTGTGCTAGGATGGTGTGGTTTGGGAGTCCAGGTTCAAATCCCCATTCAGTCATGATGCTTCCTGGGTGACCTTGAGCCAGCCAGTCTCTCTCTCTCTCTCTCTCTCTCTCTCTCTCTCTCAGGGAGTGACCTACCTCACAGGGTTGTTGTGAGGACAAAAAAGGAGAGAAGGGACCATGTACACCAGCACAAGCTCCTTGGAGGGTTGATGGTATAAAAGGCAATAAATAAATAAATAAATAAATGTTACATGCTGCACCTGCATCCCACTATGAAAGACGCTCTGTGTGCATTCATACAACATTTTGGGTGGAAAATTATAGTGTGGGCACTTGCAAGGCTATTTCTGTATGTGTGAAACGCTGCCATTTTGAATAGTTTGTTTCTTTATCACATTTATATCCTTCCTTTCTTCCTAGGAGCTCAGGGGTGGTGTACATGGGGACCACCCCATTTTATCCTCACAAAATCTGAAGTGAGTTAGGCTGAGAGACAGGTGTCTGGCTCAAAACCATCCCAAGATGAGCCTTGTGACTGAGGAGGGATCTGATTATCCAAACTCTGTTTTGGACTCTCAGGACTCTATGGTCCAAATTTAACTTGGGACTCTGTTCAAATTTAACACACTTTCTGACACTACTTTATGATATCGTGTGAGTGGAGTTTAGGTCTAGGTTGACATCATTAGGTTGACGAGGCGTTTTTGGGTGGCCTCTAAACTCCAGAACACCCCCTTCCTTGAGGGTGGGTCTGTACAACCCTTTTCAAAGGGAAGTAAGTACCTCTTTACTTCCTTCCGCCTTTTCTGTTTGATTTTACCTGAGAGTTTTGGAGCTTTGGCCATCGTGACATTTTTGTGATCTGCCACCTTCCTCATTTTTCTAACTGCTCGTTCTGATGTTTAAATTAATTACTGTTCAGGTTGATATTATTTTTAATGGTCTTAGCATTTTATTGGGATCCTCTGTGAGAGGTACGATAGCTGAAAAGCTGTATACAGACCCTGCAGGTAGACAGATAAGTAAGTTAATTAAAAAACACTCAGTGTCTGTGCATGTGAGGGTGACACAATTTCTATGGGCATGAAATATTTGTGCGTGACCTATTAGGAGTTGCCTGTGTGTGTGTGAGAGAGAGAAAGGATCTGTTTATGCCTTTGTGTGTGTGTGTGTGTGTGTGTGTGTGTGTGTGTGTGTGAGAGAGAGAGAGAGAGAGAGAGAGAGAGAGAGAGAGAGAGATTCTGTTTATGGATACATGTGTGTGCGTGCATGTGCGTGCATGCAATATGACACTGAAGCTGGATTATACCGAGTGCGCAAACACATGGCAAAATCCCCAGCTCCATTTCTGCAGATCCTTCTCCAATACTCTGCATCTCTCTCTCTCTCTCTCTCTCTCTCTCTCTCTCTCTCTCTCTCTCTCTCTCTCTCTCTCACCCCATCCATTCCTGCTCCTCACCTTCTTGCTCCTCCGTTCCCTACTGCTGCTGCTACCCAGGAGCAGGTCGCCATGGTGACAACACCCCCCCTCCATCCATTCCTGCATCCTCCTCCCTTCAGCCTAAATGACACACTCTTTGCCCAATGAGCTCCCTGGGTTGAATGGGAGGGCTCTTATCTCCATCAATTTCCCTGCTACCCAGAGAGCAAGGATCTGGGGAGGAAAAAAAAAAAACATCCAACCTCCTCCCCCCCTTCTCTCTTCCCCCTTTTTTTCTCTCCTTCCTTCTTTCAATTGGGCTTTTAGGTTCTCTCCTTTTACCCCCCCTCTGCCCCACACAACTGCTTTCTTCCATTCCCTCTCCCTCCCCATGTGAGATCACCTATTGTTGCAATCTCTGTCTCTTTTTTTCATCCATCTCACCAGTTTGCTTCGGCCACCTTTGCTATCCTCTGTTCCCCTCCCCCCTGACATTTTTCCCCCTCCCCTCCCCTTCCTCAGGCAATGAGCGAAGATGCCTGGAAATGAGATCCAGGTAGCCACCAGCCACACCGCCTTAAGGATGCAGGTGACACAGTGTGTGGGGCACCATTGTTCTCGGCGTCTCCTGCTCCATTCCATCATTTCTGATGCCTGAAGCCCACCGGATCCCTCCTTTCTCCTGGCTTTGGTGGCTGGCTAATTTCGCCCTGCACCTGTGTCTTCAGACCTCTCCTTGCCTCTCTCCCCTCCTTCCTGCTCCATGATTCCAGACTCCCCCTAAGATGCTCAGACAAGGCCCTTTCCTTCTCCTGGCTGCGTCCATGTCATATTTCAACCCAGAGAAAGCTTTGGCAGCGCCTTCGGATAACGGTGAGTTTTGGCAGGTCGCAAGGTTTGCCGTTGGTTCCGCGGTGACAGCCGTCTCTCTGGTTTCTCTAATTTGCTTTCCCTTCCATCATCTGTGACCACCTGTTTGTGTGATGGGTTACCTGCCCAAACCTGACCATCCCCTTTTTTGCGTGCAAGGCGGTGCAATGGGGGGCAGACGGGGGTTTCTTCCTAGACGAGGGACTGGTGTTGTTGTCTGGCTTATGCATTCCAGTCCCAAGGCTGGGATTCCTGTGCAGAGCAAATTAATAATTGCTGGCTTTCATCAGTTGCGTAAAGCGGCAGTGGAGATTGCAGGCTGATGGGATTTTTTTTCCCTGACCCTCCCCATGGTGGTGGTGGTGGTGATGGTGGTGGGATTTGGGGAACCTCATGGCCCAAAAAAACAACAAGAATGAAAGCAAAGAGCAGATGCTTTGGGCACACGGTGTGGTTCATGATTAGTTTAGGGCAGGGCAATGGACATATGGTATTAATATTTGTTTGCAAAGAGAACTAGGGGCGTGTGTGTGCATGAGGTGGGTGTGAGGTCTATACTTGGGAGGGCTATGGCACTGAGACAAGAGCGTGAAGCTGAGTTTGGTCTGACAGCCATCTGGGGAGAGTGGCATGACTCAATACTGATGCGCCTTGGCACAGGGGTCTGGTGGGAGAACATGGTGGGGCACATGGAAGGGTTTTGTGTAAGGGCTGGTGTGTGGGATGGAGAGGATGCAGGAGGGCTTTGTGGGGAAATGGAAAAAGTGGATGAAGTGGTGGTTGCACAGGAAGAAAGAGCCAGGAAGGGAGGGGTGTGTGTGTGTGTGTGTGTGTGTGTGTGTCTGTGTGTGTCTGTGTGTGGAGAAGAATGCATGATGAGGTGTAGACATGGATGGTTGGATGAAAGCCTATAGAGATGGATGCACATTGGTAATGGAGAGGTAAAAGTAGGTAACAGGACAGGGGAGGTTGACTTGTACTGTGTCAGACCATTGGTCCGTCTAGTTTGGTATTGTCTGGACTGGCTGGCAGTTACTTTCCAGGGTTATTTCCCAGCCCTACCTAGAACCAGGAATTGAATCTTGGACCTTCAGCATGCCAAGAGCTTGCGCTACCCCTGAGCTATGGTCATTCCCCAAATCGTATTCCCTAGATGCAGTGTGGAAGGTGGCTCAGAAAAACTTGGAATATACCCCAGCTTGAACTTTCAGGGCACTTCTATGTGACCAGTATCTGTCAGACTCAACTTTCAATCTGTAAAATGGGGGCATAGATGTGTGTATGGTGGTGGTGATATGCATGAGCCTTTAGGACTGAGCAGTATTTGGTTGACTACTGTTGGAAACAGGTTATTAGACTCACTAGATCTTTATTCTGATCCACTACGTCTCTTCTTGTGGTCTTATATCTTATGATGCACGCACAATAACAAATATTAGTTCCTCTCTGTGATTTCAGTAGCAGTGTTGAATTAAATCTGCCAAAGCAGACCAGAATTGCAGTCACACCCCCACAGAACTAAGCAAATACAAACTTATTCTTGAAAAGATAGCTAATGAATCCCTTTATTGTTGGAGACTCCAGGACTTTAATTGTTATTCCAAATGTTCTTGTAACTTGAAAGCTTCTCACTGATTTATAATCAAAGTAATCTTTTTCTCTATCTTGCAAATCAAGTCTGCTTTCCATTATTACAACCCATCTCAATGTGTTTTTCTCATCTACCTCCTAATCTGATCCTACAGTGCAATCTGGGCATGCAGAAGTGTTGTGGTTCTGTCTACCATTGGCTTAACTGCTCTGATGTCATGGAAAGGACAGGTAGACTCGGGCAAAATGTTAAAGAGGACTTGGCAGACACTGAACTTCTGTCTTGATGCTTTTTGTGCAGATGTGGGCAAAGAAGCCCAAAAGTTAATGGGGAATTTTCCAATTAGATTAAATTGTTCAGGCTTAGCCTAATTGGGGCCACTTGGCTTTTTAGAGGAGGCTGTGTAGACCCATCTATTGGCTGTACTGGTAAAAGTCCATTGGCCATGACAGGCTATTATTTTCCAGGCCTCCCTAGTGGGGGCATCAACACAAAGACATACATACTGGAATTGAAAATGTTCTGTTGATTTTTCAGAAAAAGCTGGAATCAATAGGGATTCAATGGCCGGTTCAACATATTTCTGGAAATTCTCTGTGCATCATTCCAATGCATTCCCATGTAGCTTAATTTAACAATTAGTGTAGTTTCTAAGGAAGCAGCCATGTGCGCTGTAGCAGTTTGAGACTCTGAGCATATCTAGACTTGAAATAGACGTTGGCACTTCTTCCTTCGTCCCACATAACCCAGAAATTGCCCTTTAAATAGCTGCAAGAGGGCAGATAATTTTCCAGACCAAATTGAGTTCCTTTTGCAGGGAAGCAATGAGAATTTTTTTAAATTTTAAATATAGGTGTGTAGTGTAGACCGCGCACTGTCTTGACTCTTTAGTCTGTCTTCACAGTGTCCACTTGGTGTCCTGCTTTTGAGGCACTGGGTGGGTGAATTGAGGGGACGGGGAGGGATGTTGCCATGTGTGGGAGAAAAAGCAGTAAAAAAGTGTATGAAAAACTGTCTGTTGCTGGAGGAAAGGAGAACTGTATAGGGAAGGAAGAATTCATGGGCTCAAAAAATTTAGGGGAGTGCCTCCAGCTCAGTGGTACTGCATGCACACTGCGTGCAGAAACTCCTGGATTCAATCTGTGGCATCTCCAGTTGCAAAGATCAGGGAGCAGGTGAACTCTCTGAGACTGTGGACAGCTACTGCCAGTCAGACCATAGTGAATTAGATCAGGGGTCTCCAAACCCTGGCCTAAGGGCCAGATGTGGCCCTCAGACAGCCTCTATCTGGCCCTCAGCAAGCCACCAGTCCCCTAATGAGCCTCTGGCCCTCCTGAACCTTGCTGGCATGGGCTGCACCCTCCAAGCTGTGCTCTGGTTGTGTGTGGAGGGTGTTCTGAGGGCCAGGGAGGGTGTGCACAGGCTTCCCGGCCCTCACAGAATGCTTCCAGAAGGCCAAAAATAGTCTCATTCTTCCTGGTTTTCCCAAAGAGCCGGAAGTAGTGTTTTGGGCCCTCTGAAGGCCTTAGGCAGCTTTCTGAGGTCCAGAGAGGTCTCCTCCGCTCTCAGAACATGCTCTGGGTGTTTCCTTATTTTTTTTTTTTTGGGCCCTCGACACTGTGCTAGACATTTGATGTGGTGGCCCTCTGGCTAAAATGTTTGGAGACCCCTGATGAATCAGTGCTTTGACACAGTATATAAAAACCACTTTCAGAATTCATATGAGGGAAGTGGATGAGGCCAGGACTGGCCCATCCATTAGGCCAACTGAAGTGTTTGCCTCAGGCGGCAGACTGGTGTGTGTGTGTGGGGGGGGGCGCTCTTCGCTGTCAGCCTACTTGCCTCCACTGGAGCAGAGAGGAAGAGGAAATGCGGAGAGGAGGAGAGTGCTGAGCTAGAACAGTGAAGAGTGGGAGGAGCAGAGGCCAACATGTAATCGGGTAGGGGGGGCGGCATTTGGCGTGGCTACCTGAAGTTTCAGGCTACCTGAAGTTTGAGCCGTCCCTGGGTAGGACGGCACATTGCAGAAGAAGTTTGTGCAGAGGGAGGGACAGTGAAATGTTCATGGGGATGGATGGATTTGTAAAAGGAGCCCCAGATAGAAGGAAAGATTAAGGGCACAATCCTAAACTGAGTTAGGCCAGCATAAACTAAGCCAGCAAATTTTGACCCGCACGAGGGGCACCGTAAAGTATGTTTGGACCACTCTCAGAGCCAGAGAGGCCAGCACACAGACAGGAGCCACCCTCCCTTGTGCTGGCCAAATTTTGCTGGCTCAGCTTATGCCGGCCTAACTAGTTTAGGATTGCACTCTAAATCTTGAAAGGGAATAGATTAGAGTTGTAAGGGAATAGATGAAAGGTCAAAGGGGGGGGGGTAAACAGTGGGTGGCTGGAGAATATTCTGTGACTTGAATATTGTTATTCAGATCACCAAGATCTTGTTTACATCTTGGGATCAAGGCAACATCTCCTCATATCTTCACCTCCATCCCCCAGTATCTCAGCTCCACTGAAGGATCCCTCAGGTAACTGCTGTTTCTGAATGTTTGTCCCATCTTTTGTCCAGATGGTCTGTCCCAGGGTTGGGCTCCCCTGGCCCCTCCCTATGCTGTGGTCCTGATCTCCTGCTCAGGCTTGCTGGCCTTTATCTTCCTCCTCCTCACCTGCCTGTGTTGCAAGCGGGGCGATGTGGGGTTCAAGGTGAGCCAGGTTGTGGGGAGGTGAGGTGGGCATGCTGTGTTTTCTGAAAAGGTCTGGGCAAGACTTTTTTTAAAAATTTTAAAAAGTCCTTTATTGTGCTAAATGATACGGATCATAGTTTGCTTTTGTTTGTTAAATGAAGTGATTGTTGTCAATATTCTGGACTTGCAGTTCCGAAGCTTGTGGATATAAGGGTGTGTTGGTGGTTCCCCATGCTAAAGGGCAGCAAGTCCACAAGGTGGCAGATTGGTGTGTCATGTAGAAGCACACATGTAGAAGTGTCCTCAGACTCTCTTAAAAACTCATCTTTTCATTACTATCCATATCCTCACCTCTGCCCATATGGTAGGAATTTGAGAACCCTGATGGAGAGGAATATTCTGGAGAATACACACCGCCTGCTGAGGAGACCTCTTCCTCCCAGTCTATCCCAGATGTCTACATTTTGCCCCTATCTGAGGTGTCTCTCCCGACCTCCAACCAACAGATACCCAAAACAGGTAAGATTGGGAGTGGGGGGAAGCATCCTTGTCTTCTTCATCCTTTTCTTCTGCCCCAGCCTTGCTTTTACATTTACCAGAAATTGCCTGCTTGTTTTTTTTGCTGCACCTGAGCAAAGTGCCAGAGAAATTTGTTTCTTCCTTGTTTAGCACCTTGCAGGGTGATGATGGTGGCAGGGGAACTGCTGCTCAAAAAAAAAAAAAATGCACAGTAAGGCAGCAGTCCACTTCCCTATCTCCTTCCTCATGTGGTCCCTTTAAATAAAACAGGAAACGTGGGGTATGCTGTCATCCCAGCATTTTCCCCACTTCCTGTTTTATTTAAAGGGGCCACGTGAGGAAGGAGCCTGGTCAGGGATAGAGAAGCAGATTGTCACTTTTTGTATGTAATGGATTTGGGGGGAATGTGTGTGTGAGAGCCACCTCCTGTCTCCTTATCTTACTCCTTCCTTGTATGGTCTCTTCAAATAAACAGAAAGTGCGGAACATGCACTAAGATGGCTCAGGAAGGATGGAGGAAAGGAAGTAGGGGGCTGGATTGTTGCCTTCTGATCAGCTTCTTGCTTGCTTTTAAGGAGCAGGAAGCGGAGTAGCTCCATCTGTGGTGGTTAGGAAACCAGGAGGGGGCAACAGGCTTGAGATTAACAGCACCCCAAGTCTGTTCATTGCTCCCCACAACCTCCTACTAGATGCAAGCTGCATCATTTACACCCTCTATGGCAGGGAACTCCAAACTTTTCAGTAAGAGGGTGACATTGTATGTTTTACACATTTTTGCGGGTCAAGAAAATCAGTTTTATGAATGAATGAATGAATGAATGAATGAATGAATGAATGAATGAATGAATGAATGAATG
>JAJKFI010000159.1:183718-197854 GCA_029204185.1 Lerista edwardsae | reverse complement strand
ATGAATGAATGAATGAATGAATGAATGAATGAATGAATGAATGAATGCGCAATCCTAATCTGGAGTTAAGATGGCACAAATTAGGCCAGCAAAGTTTGGCTGTCACAAGCTCCATCGCAAGTACGTTTGAAACACTCTTGGAGTCAGAGAGGCCAACACACAGACGTGCGCCATCCTCCCTGACTGCGAGAGCGGTCCAAATGTGCACATTCCCCCCAAATCCACACAAATAGCCCTTGTGCCAGCCAAACTTTGCCAAACTGGTGCCAGCCTAACTCTAGGTTAGGATTGTGCTTAAATAAATTTTACTTGGACTTTTTCTGTAATAAGCATGATGTGATTCAGAACAAAAGAGAAATGTGAGAATTGCAAACAGTGCCATGCATATACTGAGAAATGATATATAATGAGTAAAATATTAGCAAATGCTCTGACAAAGGAAAAAAGTTGGTGCAGTCCGGTAAAATCTTGTGGCGGGCCAGATGTGGCCCATGGGCTGTAGTTTGGAGACCCCTGCTCATACTTTCAAACTTTGTGGTCTCCTTTCAGACCTAGTGAAACATCTGGGACTCAGCAGACAACACCTCAGCTACTTGCAGGAGATTGGAAATGGCTGGTTTGGAAAGGTAAGTGAGGTCTTCTTCAGATCTTCTTGGGGAGTGGTTCAGAAACAGGCTCTTGGGAAATGGGAATTATCATTATTTCTTTGCCAGAGAGACTTGGGTTTGTCTTGGTTGATTAGGGACATAACACTGGCTCTATGGAGAAACAGCATCATAATCTTGTGGTCGCCTTTTTTTTCCTGTTTCACAGGTTATCCTGGGAGAAATATTCTCTGATTTTACGCCTGCACAGGTGGTAGTGAAGGAGTTACGGGTGAGCGCTGGGTCACTGGAACAGAGAAAATTCCTGTCAGAGGCCCAACCGTATCGGTAAGGAACAGAAAGGAAACAAGTGTTGAGCAAGGAGTCCCCATATGCCCCTATTTCAGAGATGCTTGCAAGACACCTAGGGATTAACCCAGTGGTTCCCAACCTTTTTGACTGGCAGCTGCCTTGACCACCTGGGCCACTGGCTGTGGCTCCCCATTAGGGCTACAATTCTACACATTGTATAGGGTGGCGGGTTTTTCGAAAGGATTCCACGGTTCCCCAGGGACACGGTTCCCAGTTTGGGAACGACTGGACTAGTACACTCTTTTCATCGTAACTCTCAGTTTCTCTCTCTCTCTCTCAGGGCACAATCCTAAGCTGCGCTGAACCAGGCAGGCTGGCGGGCCTGCGCTGTATCTAGTGCAACTTGGGAGCAGGCTGGAGCCTCCACAGGGCAAGGGCACATTAGTCCCCTTGTCCCAGGGTAGGTGCCAGCCGTGCCTATGGGCTACTTGGATCTGCACCGCTATATAGCAGGCGCAGGTCCGAACGCACCGTGTGGCCCGAATCATGGCTGCGCAGCCTGGGGAAAGGTACTTGGATGCAGCCTAACTGCGTCCCTGGGACGCATTGCGGCCAACCGATTGCCCGTGAAAGGCCTTGGTAGTAACAGCCTTCTTTTCCCCCCCCCTTCTTACTGTCCCTCTCCCCACCCACTCCTTCCCCTAAAGAAGCCTCCAGCATCCAAACATCTTGCAATGCCTCGGCCTATGCACAGAGACCATCCCCTTCCTGCTGATCATGGAGTTCTGCCAGCTGGTGAGTGAACTTGAGACTCAAGTGAGTGAGTTTGGGCAGGGAAACCATTCCTTGCTCAGGTTCCAAGTGTTTGACATATCTCCCTTTTCCAAATCCATGTTTGGGTGTGGATACTCCCCCAATCCAAATTTCCAATCCAAATTCCCAATCTGTAATGTGATAATAACATACACACCCCTGTAATATCTATGCACCGATGCATTTTCCATGATATTTTTTTAATAAGCAGTAGGAGTTGGGCAACTTGATTTTATATACTGTATATAATTGAGTACAACTCATTTATTCTTCTTGTAAGCAGATATTTTCATGTGCCAAATCCTGGATGATCTTCTAACACAGTGGTTCTCAAATGTTTTAGACCGGGACCCAGTTTTTAGAATTGCATACATGTTGGGACTCACTGGAAGTGATGTCATAGCCGGATGTGACATCATCAAGCAGGAAGTGCCGTCATTGTGACATCATAAAATGACACTCCTGGAATGCAAACTAGCATTCCTGGACTGCAGTAATTGCACAACCATGAAACATCCCTGACAGAATGCAAGATGAGGACAACATATTGTGTAAAAGCACTGAACTAAAAACAAAATTAAAAAAAAAACAGTTGAAATTTCAAACTGTTAGCACTGACATAAGGAATATAGCAAGAGTAAGGCCTGCAGCTTCCAAGATGGCTGCTTCCAGCTTTTGGTGACCCACCTGACATCAGGTTGCAACCCACCAAGTGAGTCCTGACTCACAGTTTAGGAAACTCTGTTCTCAGAAGCCACTTTGCACTAGCTTTGCTCGCTTGTTCCAATTGTGTCCAATTCTCACCTTCTGCCTCTTTAGGGAGACCTGAAACGCTACCTTCGAGCTCAGCGCAAAGCAGATGGGATGACCCCTGACCTGCTGACCCGTGATCTCAGCACACTGCAGCGCATGGCCTACGAAATCACACTGGGGGTGCTACACTTACATAAAAACAACTACATTCACAGGTAGGTGCAGAGGCTGGGAACTGCGTTCTTTTTGAGGACGGTTTGACCAGTGTGTAAAAGTTCAGGAAGGGTGGGATCCTGAAGTTGAGGGGTCTGAAGGGTGATGTGGCAGCACAGTTAGGCCAGCAAAGTTTGGCTGGCACAAGGGTCACCATAAAGCATGTTTGGACCACACTCAGAGTCAGGGAGGATGGCGCATGTCTGTGTGCTGGCCTCTCTGACTCTGAGAGTGGTCCAAACATACTTTACAGTGACCCTTGTGCCGGCCAAACTTTGCTGGTCTAACTGTGCCGGCCTAACTCCAGGCTAGGATTGTGTCTTCCATTTCCCCCCCCACTGTAGAGCCCACCTATTCTACTTTGTAGGGTCCACCTATTGAAAGTACCACCAGAGGTAACTGGTGATGATGTCATCTTTAGTTACTTCTGGTTTGGGAAGCCGATCCAAAAAACACTAGTAACAGCCCAATCCTAACCTCCGTTGGAATAGGCAGCCCTATGCTGGATCCTAACGCAGGCTTGGAGACAGCTGCAGCTCACCTCTTGCCCCAGGATAAGCCCCAGCCAGCCCTATGGGGCTGCTCAGATCTGCACCTGCAAAATAGCAGGTGCAAGTCCAGGCAGCCAGGGGTGGCCCAGATTGGAGCCGCCAAACCTGAGGACAGGGTTAGGATACGACCTAACGGCCAGGGCCCATCCCCACCCCCTCTTCTGGGCTGTCCTGCCCATGGATCCACCCTCTCTCTGCCCAGTTAAACCTCCCACCTGCCTCTGGCAGACCCTTGTTGCAGGACTGTTCAGGCAGAACTAAGCCGGCGCTTGGCCAGTACAGCTGATGGGCTGCCATGGGGCCACTTTACACAGGAGCTCAGGATTATGCACGGAAGGGACAGAGTCGATAAGGGGATGTTCTTTTCCCTCTCTCAAAACACCAGAACCAGGGGGCATCCGCTAAAGCTGAGGGTTGGGAGAGTTAAAACAGATAAAAGGAAGTACTTTTTTTACCCAGCTGGTGGTTAGTCTGTGGAACTCTTTGCCACAGGAGGTGGTGATGGCATCTGGTCTAGATGTCTTTAAGAAGGGTTTGGATGGATTTCTGGAAGAAAAGACAATCGTGGGCTATAGGCCATGATGGATTGTGCAACCTCCTTACATTAGTAGTAGGCTACTTCAGAGTACTGGGTGCAAGGGAGTGGCAACAAGATGCAAGCGTCTTGTGTCTTGTGCCTCCCTGGGGCACCTGGTGGGCCGCTGTGAGATACAGGAAGCTGGACTAGATGGGCCTTTGGCCTGATCCAGCAGGGCTCTTCTTATGTTCTTATGATCCTGCAAAACTTTGCATGTTGCCCCTCCCAAGGAAAGCCACAGGTTTGTTGTCACCCTCCCCAACTCTCTCTTTGCTTGTGTGGTATTGGCTCACACCACAGTTCAGCCATCCAATGTCCTGCACTCCTTGGAGGAAGGCTAGGATAAAAATCAACAGCAGTAGCAACCTGTATTATTTGCTCTGCTTATTGTGATATTTTTCATAAGGTAAGCCTATGCAGGAAATTGACTTCCACTCCCCCCCCCCAAACAACTAATCAAAAGAGTCAGTAAAAGTGACAGTAACTTTTTGCCCTTTCACAGTGATCTGGCACTTCGGAACTGCTTGTTGACTTCTGACCTCACAGTGCGGGTTGGAGACTATGGCCTGTCCCATAACAACTATAAGGTGAGGGGAGGGATTGGATGCTTCATCCGGCGTTCATGGGCGTTTCTGGTCGGAGCAGTGGGGAACACGAGTGTGTGTGTGTGTGTGTGTGTGTGTGTGTGTGTGTGTGTGTGTGTGTACGTACTCTGAACCAAAAATTACAACTTCTGAACAAATATTACTCACATTATGTGGTCAGAATGACATTACACAAAGGAAACAAATTCCCCACATTTGTGTATTTATTCTGCATTGAAGCTAAAAGTTTTCAAAGGACCTGAAACTGGTCCAAGGTTAAAACAAATGAAGAGAGGCAATTGAACATAGAACAGGAACTAATGGGCATTATAAGACTCAGGGCGCAATCTTACCTAACCTGGAGTTAGGCCAACAAAATTTGGCTGGCACAAGGCAAGCCGTAAAACACACAGCACACAGACGTGCGCCATCCTTCCTGACTCCCGGAGTGGTCCAAACACACTTTACGGTGACCCTTGTGCCGGCCAAACTTTGCTGGCCTAACTCCAGGTTAAGCTTGCACGCTGAGTCTCTGCTCTGGTTGTTTTTGCCTTTAAGGCTGTGGTTAAGAATCTTGATTGATAATAGATCAGAAAAATAAATGCAGTTTGATCAATTAAGTATGAGTTAAGGCCTAACTCCAGGTTAGGATTGTGTGCTCAGAGCCCGGTCCCGAGGGCGACATGGCTGGGTATGTGTGTACTGCCAGCTCTGGGTGTCACAAAGGTGCCATAAAGCACATTTAGTGCCCAGTGAGGAAGCAGCACCAGCACTGGGCCATCACCAGTCAGCGCTGGGTCTCCGCACCGTGCAGAGGCTGTATGGAGCAGCAAACAGTAAGTCTTTCCGCCATTCCAGATGCTGATTTTTGGGTTGGGGGGAGGCAGGAAGGGGGCAGACCCTCCTCGGATAACAAGAGTTTCCACTCTGTCCCTCTGTTCAGCTGTGAAATGTTGGAAGGTTGTACAATGTCAATTCTCCTCTAGCGCCACATCTCATTTCTGTTTCGCAGGAAGACTATTACATCACCCCTGACCGGCTCTGGATCCCTCTGCGCTGGGTGGCCCCGGAGCTGTTGGACGAAATGCACGGAAACCTCATTGTTGTGGACCAAACCAAGGAGAGCAATGTTTGGTGGGTCCTTAGCATCGCTACCCATTGCGGGGGGGGGGACTCCTTTTGTAACGTCAGAGACAGAGGCACCTTCTAACGGGGCTACACTTGGAGCAAAGGTGGCCCCCACCCCCGTCGCGACGCCACTGCCTCCCTGCCTATGCCGTTGGCTGGAGAGCTGGGCAGGAGTCTTACTTCTCTCTTTAAAAAAATCTCTGTGCTTTCTCGCCAGGTCTATGGGGGTGACCATCTGGGAACTTTTTGAATTTGGCTCCCAGCCTTACCGGCACCTCTCTGACGAGGAGGTGCTGACTTTTGTCATCAAGGAGCAACAGATGAAACTGGCCAAGCCACGCCTTAAGCTTCCTTACTCTGACTATTGGTGAGTTCGACTGCTTCCAAACCCACCGCAAACCGGTACGGTCTGGGACCACATCTAAAGAGGGCAAGGCTCATGGGACATCGTCCTTACAGACGTGCTCCATCCTTGACATTTGTCTCCTGGGTCACCTGCAGTTCATGTTATTTTGTCTTCAGGGTTATGCGCCGTGCATTAAAACAGTTCTTAGCATTCTTGTTTCTCCTAATGTTCTTCCATTCTTTCCCTTTCTGTGATCCTCCATACTGTTCCTCTGACTGCCCACCCATTTCTCTCCCTTTTCTTTCATTCTGACAGATCTTCTTCCTCTGGCTCCAATGTGTCTTTTTGCTTTTTCTTTGCCTGGTCTTCGGAGATCATTTTGGCTACACTCGTGGTCTGTGAATTAATTTCTCCCTTTGCTTTCTCTGTTTAGACTGTCCCTTAAGCAGTTATTTCGGTGCCTTGGTTCAGTTGTTGCTGACCTTTCTGATGTTTTGAATGGTCTTCTAAGGACATGTCTACACCATAGAATAAGGGCGCTATCCTAACGGTGCTGACTCCTAGAGTGGTCCAAACATGCTTTACGGTGGCCTTTGTGCCAGCCAAACTTTGCTGGCCTGACTCCGGGTTAGGATTGCACTCTCAAAAAATAGCGGAACGTTAAACCCCTCTCTCTCTCTCTCTCTTTTTTTCCTTTTGCATCAAAACCACTAATGTTCCCCTATCTTTAAAACAGCACCCCCAGGATCAGATATCCACAGTGGGGTCCAGAACGGACCCCCAGCAGATACCGGGGCATGCCTCCAGTGGTGTTATTCACCCGGTAAGCTGGGCAGGACTTACCTTTGAGTGGCAGTCCGCCCGTTGCGGAACGCGGCGTGACGCAACAGGCGGACTGCCGCTCAAAGGTAAGCCCCGCCCAGCGTACCGGGTGAATAACACCACTGCATGCCTCTATTCGGTTCAGGCAGTTCAGTGCAAGGATCCTCTCCTCTCTCCAGAAGTGTTTCCCGTCTGACCGTCCTCCAGGGTGTCTTCTTTGTTTTAACCCCTTTCCCCTCCGTTTTGCTTTGCTCACGCTCCGACCCTTCTGCCTCAGCTCTGACTGCTGCTGCTTCAGATCTGCTTGCGCTGTCTGCCAAAGCTGGCTTTTGGACATTTCTGATGAACTCCCAACCCCTCCTTCTTGAAGGTTCTTCTGCTGGTTCCTCGTGCTGCCCTCGGGCTCCCTCTATTTTTCACATCCGTTCCTATCTTTACCTGGTCTTTTTAGTGATTTCTAACTGTTCTTCTCTTCCAGTCGTTCTTTTTGCAACGTTTTCTGGTTCTCTCTCTCTCTTTTGTTTTTTTTTGTTTAATGCCCCCCATGTTCTCCCCGCTGTCCTTTCAGGCTGCTTCCCCTCCCCCGACTGTTTTTTTTCCTGTTTCTGCCTGTTTTTCCGACTCTTCCTCTATCCTTCCTCCATCCCTGCCCTGCTGCAGGTACGAGGTGATGCAGTCGTGCTGGCTCCCGGCCTCCCACCGCCCCACCATGGAAGAGCTGCACCTGCAGGTGAGCTACCTGTTGAACGAGCACTCCAACGCTCAGGCGGAGGAAAGCTTTGAGTGGCGCTGGAGTGCCCTGAAGCCCAAGCGCTCCTCCTCGCCCCCACCCGCCTCCTCTTCGTCCTCCATGCGCCACCGCCGTCCGTCGGAGGAGATCTCGGCCTACCCGCTGCTGGACGGGTTCCACGGCGGTGACATGGACGACGTCCTGACGGTGACCGAAAGCAGCGGGGGGCTGAACTTCGAGTACATGTGGGAGAAGGCGCGCCTGGGGCGATGGAAAGGCCCTGCCTCGGCACCCCCCGAGTACCCTTCCAGCAACGGCGGGCTGGCTGTGCCTGGGAGCAACCCCTTCTACCAGCAGTCCACGCAACGTGGCCACAGCCTGGAGACCCCCAGCGTCGTGCCGGTAATCAGTGCCCGCAGCCCCTCGGTCAGCAGCGAGTATTACATCCGCCTGGAGGATCACGGCAGCAGTGGCGAGGGGCCGGTCTGTGCCCCCAGTCCTGGCTCGCCGCCGCAGCCCCTCTTTCCTTCAGACTGGGACTGCCACGGGGCTCCCTACCGGTCCCAGGAGCAGCCCAGCACCAACCCCTTCCTGGCGGGCGGCAGTGGTGACAGCAACCCTTTCCGCGTGGACGGTGAGATCCAGGAGACGTCGCTGACGGAGACGCCAACCACGGGGGGCCAGGCGTTCTTGGCCGAGTCCCTACTCACTGTGTACCGTGAGCTGGAGGACCAGCAGCGTAGCTGGGACGCTGAGATGATGGAAGAGAGAGGGGCAGGGGAGACGCTGGCCGGGGACCCCTCGGAGTTCCAGGGGTCCCCTTCGTGGGAGCAGGAGCCTTCACTGATGGAGGATCAGAGCTCCAGCAGCACTGACGATGGTGGGAGCAGCGTTGGGGGTGGCCGGCGCAACCTGCTGCCGTGTCCGCTGTGCACCCGGGCACGTTGCACCTGTGCCATTCCCCGGGGGGACGTGGTGAGCAGTTGGAGTAACCACGGTCCACCCCTGCGGCGTCCTCACCGGGACAGCTACGGCACCGAGGACGACTCTTCCCTGAAAGTGGAACGCGGTTCGCTCTCGGACTGTCCTCTGCTGCCCTCTAGAGATGGGGATGGGGATGGCGCAGAGCACAGTGAATTCTACGACCCACTCATGGGGGCAGCTGTGAAGACCTATGAACTTCAAGACTACCCAAAGCAGAGAGGTGGGGGAAGCACCCGCCCACCCGGCTCACCCTTCCCAGCCATGTCGTCCGGCTGTTGCAACGTGATTGTCCCTATAGAGATACCCCCATTGTCCACTCTGGCGGAGAGCAATGATGAAGAGACTATTGCCATCCTCCCCGAAGCCATTGATGGCTTCTCCACTGCCCCTGTCACTCTCAGCCTCTCCCCAGCAGCACCAGATCGGCAAAGGGGAACCCTGGACTCAGTTGACTCCTTGGACATTCCTTCCAACACCAGTTCCTCCGACGTCTGCAGCCCAGCATCCCACTACTCTTCACCTGGCCAAAAATTTGGCGACAGTGGCTATGAAACAGAGAGCACCTTCTCACCAGAGTTCATCTTCAAAGAGGAGCCGCCACCCACACCTTCTGGGGAAGAGGAAGAGGTCGAGGCCGAAGAAGGTTCTGGGAAGCTCCCAGCCACGCCCATCTCCCAGTCGACCAGTGATCTCACTTTGTCAGTGAGTGAAGAAGGGGCGGAGCTAGAGGAAGAGGTTGGGAGGAGCTTGGGGCCAGCGACCCCTCATCGCGACTCTGCTTACTTCTCTGATGGGGAAGTGGAGCCTGTGGTGGTGCCTGCCACCACAGGAAGCCAAGCAGAGGAGCCCACAGAGAAGGTTACGGTGGACGGAGGCTTTGTGGTGCAAGTGTGCAAGGAGCAGCTGTTGGTCACCTTGCAAGAGAATGTCACCCGCAACTTGCTCTGCAGTCAAGAGAAGCCAAGGCCGGGGCTTTCTCCAGCTGCCCCATTGAAGGACCAGGCTGTTCTCCGGCTGTGGACTCTTGAGCCAGAAGAGGGGCAGGAGACTGACGAAGAAGAAGAGGCCAAGAAAAGTCACAATGGGGATGCTGTGGACTTCCAGCAGCCAGACAGCGTGGAAGATAAAGGGATGGTGGAGGAAGAGGAGCGGCAGCAGCAACCCAAGGAGGAGAGGAGAGAACCAGAAGAGACACCGCCAGAGCAGGAGGAAGCCCAGAAGAAAGAAGGGAAGGAACCCAGCCAGGTGGAGACCCAAAGCATAGCAGTGCCTGGCGTGGAGGTTCTGCAAGACGTACAAGAAGACAATTATGTAGCAGCTGAGCCGCCCAAAAAGAAGCAGGAACCTGGTGTCCCTGCCCACCACCCAGGTGAAGATATCAAAGGTAAGAGTCCCATCATAAGAACAGCCTTACTGGATCAGGCCAAGGGCCCATCTAGTCCAGCTTCCTGAATCTCACAGTGGCCCACCAGATGCCACAGGGAGATGCCTGCACCTTGTTACCACTCCCTAGTATCTGGCATTCTAAAGTAGCCGATTACCCTTGCACCACCCCCAAGTTGGGGTGCAAGAAAAGGGATTGTGGCTGCGCTGCCTGGGGATGGGGGTTAGGATCTGGCTGAACAGGGCTGCCCTCCCTCCACCCTCCCCCGGCCCATTCAGCCTTCCTCCCACCTCCTTCCCACTTTCCCCCCCCCCACCCTCCATAGCCCCCGCGCTGGCCAAACTCGGCCAGCATGGGACAGCTTTCCAGGGCTCCCTGGAAACCACACAGACGTTCCTTACGGCACGTTTGTGACAGCATTGGGCTGACACAAGCAGCATGCGTCCTCCCAGGGCGCAGCTGGAATTGCGCCCTAAATTATAGACCCTGCTTCTGCAAGGTGTCTGGATAGCCATTGGCTTGTATGGCTTAAAAGACCACTAAAGAAAGGCATGGAGGATAAATGTCTTTTGCTGGCTATTGGTTGTGATAGTGAAATAGACCCTCCCTATTGAGAGGCACTGAATACCGGTTGTTGGGCAGAGAAGGGCTGTTGTTGTCATGCCTGGCCTGTGAGCTCCTCGGTTATTGTTTAGTCTGATCCGTGGGCCTGTCCTGATGTTCAAAGGCTGACGCTACCATCAAGGCCAGGCTGGTGTGTGGGGCGGAAAGAGGGGTTGCATTTGGGCAAGAATGCCAGGGACAGTTTCTTAGTGGAGTAACTCTCGTTCTCTCTTTCATCCCAACTCCTCCCTCCTGGCCTGACATTTCCTCTTCCTGACCTCGGCCCCCTTGGCTCTTCCACCCGTCTCTCCTGCTGCCTCCTGAACACCAACCACCCCTGCCTCTGACCCCTGGCCTCCAGCCAAGCTCTCCCGCTTGTCTCTGTCACTCCCCCCTCTGGCCTTGCAAACGTTTCCCCCACCTGGCGGGGGACGGAAGGGGCCGTTCTGGGAAGGAGCGGCCCTGGGAGAGGGGCCAGCCCTGGGCGGGAGAGAGGCCGCCCTCGCGGTGGAGGACGAGGAGGAAGACGATGCGGAAGAGGAAGAGGAAGGAGGCCTGGCTGGAGGCGGAGGGAGGGGCGTCCCCATCGTGGTGAGCGACAGTGACGACGCCCGTAACCTGCGTGGCCTCCTCAAGTCGCCGCGCTCCGCTGAGGAGGCGGCCGCGGAGCTCGACCGCAAACGAAAGATGGTCTCCTTCTTTGATGATGTCACCGTCTACCTCTTCGATCAGGTGAGCTGAGTGTCGGGCTAGGCTGAGAGGGCGTTGGCTGGGCCACCATGGGGTGAGAGGGGCTTCTCATAGGTCTCACGGGCCTGCTTATTGCAGCCATCTGAGTTCTAGTCCTTCTTTCCCTTCCCCCTCCCCTTAGTATCCTGGACTCAGTCTTCCAGGCTGCTGCGTCCTTCCTTCCCCGCACAGCACACACTTCCTCCAGGACCTGGTTCAGTTCCAGTCAAACAGGCCCTTTAAGCTTCCCGCAGAAGTGCAGTTTGCCAACAGTCTATGAGTAACCGTTTCCTCCCGAGCAGTCAGCAAACATTCCTTGATACCGGGCAGCTGGCACAGCAGTCGCTCGGAGGTCTCCTGCAGAAGGGGCAGCAAGCAACAGTCAGGCCCTAAGCAGGCACACACACGCCTGTCGGCGTCAGAATTCCAGAATCGGATCAAATGTGGGAGGAGCCGGAAGGGAAGGGGCGGGGCTCTGCCATCATCTTGTCCTCCTCTGCCTGTAGGAGACACCAACCAACGAGCTGAGCTCCCAGGGAGGCCCAGATGGAGATGCCTCCTCTCCCAGCTCAACAGCAGAGCCTGGTCTTGATGCCTTCCCACCAGCTGATGGCTTCAGTGAGTATCAGAGCACGGAGACGGAAGCAGCTGAGAACTTCCCAGCCCCACCAGTCTTGGACTACCCAATTGAGAATGAGCAGACTGCTTATAGTCAGAAATGAAGCCTGCGTCTTGGCTCAGGGTACATCGCTGGCTCAGGGCGCAATCCAAGGTTGGGCATGTGTGTTTCATTGGCCGAAGGCTGTCACAAACATGCCACAAGGCACGTCTGTGCCGGCCGAAGAGGCACTGGGCTGATGCAAGCACTTGTGTTGAACCAGGCACGCACATGGAGGCAGCTGGTAAAGCACTCCTGCGCTGTTTGGTCAGCACTGGTCAGCCAAACTGCGCTGTTTGGCTCAGTTTGGTCAGCACAGGGGCTTTTCTGGGTGGGTGGGGGGAGAGGTGGGAGGGGGTGGAAGGCTGACCTTCTCCCACATAGCTAATCAGCTCCACAGTGACTCCGTCCTGCCACAACAGGTACTGCAGCTTGTCCCAGCCTGGCATTCAGTCTCCCATCCAAAAATAGACCACAGGTTCTCCTGCTTAGCTTCAGGCAGTACCGGCAGCTCAAAGATCACTCCACGCCTCCTGCCCAATTTATTACAGTCTTATTTATTACAATTTATTACGTTTTTATCCTGGCCTTCCTTCAACAAGCATGGGGCAACCTACCCGGTTCATGTCCCCCACCTATATCATATCTTAACAATGACCCTGTGAGGTTGAAGCTGCTGCAAGATAGCGACTTGCCTAAGAACATCCCATGAGCTTTATGGCTGGGTGGAGACTTGGGTTTTCCCCATCCGACATTCTTACCCCGCAAGACACCGGCTCTGAGTTTAGCTGTCCTTCTTCTTACCCAGCTGACTTTTCCTTTCAGGTGGCAGTTTTGAGTGGGACGATGATTTCCCCCTGATGGCCCAGAACCCATCCTATGTCTCCATGGTGTCTGACCCGAATTCCGCCAAGTCCCACCCTGCCATGTCCTCACCGGTGCCCCTGGCCCCTGCAATGCTGCCAACAGCTAAGAGGGCGGAGTCTAGCCTCGTCGACGCCCTACGGTTCTCTCGCTTCACTGTCTCTCCTGCCCTGGAGCCGCACCTTTCTCCGTCCTGTGACGCCGAACTGGGACCCACAGCTGGTAAGTGGACAAAGAGATGCCCGGTTTTTCTCCACAGAGCGGAATCGCCAGGCTACCAGGCGAGGTTCACTGGCTGCGCAGTGCGTTAGGAAGGAAGATTTGGACTTGGGGAAGTTTACACGTGGCAAATTTGTATAAACAGGTGAAAGGAAATGCCCTGTTAGGATTACAGTGCAACCCTCGTAGGCGTGTATACTCAGAAGTAAGCAAGTCCCGTGGTGGTCAGTAGCGTTGACACAGAAAAGTGTGTGTATAGAATTAGAGCTGCACTGTGGTTTAAGTGCTCCTTCCAAACAAATTCAACGCTTTAGCTAGAAGTGATCTTGACCGGAATACTTGTCAACATGATAAACCAACAGCATGGCTTTTGTTTAGATTGTTTAAACTTTAACGAACAAAATGAAGGCCCTGGACACTTTCCAGATTCTTTCGTGTGCCCTAAGAGCCATACAATGTGTGTGTGTGTGCGTTTGCGTGTGCACGCAGTTGCAGACCTGGCCCATTTGCCACCCAGTAAATAGGACTGCAGGCTCCTGCCCCTCCAGGCTCCTGCCCAGCGGCGTCATTCAGCCAGTACACTGGGCGGGACTTACCTTTGCGTGGTAGTCCACCCGTTGTGTCACGCCACGTTCCGCTGCTTTCCCGCCCGCCGGGGCAGGCGGGAAAGCGGCGGAACGCGGCGTGACGCAACGGGCGGACTGCCACTCAAAAGGTAAGTCCCGCCCAGCGTACCGGCTAAATGACGCCGCTGCTCCCGCCCCTGACTCATCTGGCGGGATGGAGCCCCACATGAAGTCCCACTGCCCCCCAAAAGTATTCTAATGCTTTTGGACAAAACTTGCCACAAAAACTATAAATATTATTGAACAGCCTCTGGAGGGTTCAGATGGCCTCCTGAGAGCCAGAGATGCCACACGGGCCTGGCACACGGGGGCATTCCCCCCCCCCCCGGCCTAATGGCAGTCTGCCACTGTGTGTTTGCATGTATGTGGTCCTAAAGGTACACAGCTGAAAAACATGAATTACAACTCATTATTGAGTGCCCCAATATGGGCAGAAAGGCAGGGTATTAATTCAATAATAGTAATAGTAATAATAATGATGATGATGTTAGTAGTTAATATTCTGTGGAAAACTGACCTCAGGCAGTTACTAATTAGACGTCAGAAGACCTAGGATAGGGCCTGCTCTTTGTTAAAGTGTGTGTGTGTGTGTGTGTGTGTGTGAGTGAGAGAGAGAGAGAGAGAGAGAGAGAGAGAGAGAGAGAGAGAGAGAGAGA
>JAJKFI010000159.1:154807-179931 GCA_029204185.1 Lerista edwardsae | reverse complement strand
CCAGTGGTGTCATGCTGCCGGAATGCTGGGCGGGAGGAATGGGTGAGCGGCAGCCCGCCCGTTGCGTACCGCTCTGTTTTGCCATCTTCCCCACCCGGGGCGGGGAAGACGGCGAAACGGAGAGGTACGCAACGGGCGGGCTGCCGCTCACCCGTTCCTCCTGCCCAGCGTTCCGGCAGCATGACGCCGCTGGTAACTGCCCTTCCAGCATTCCATCATAAGGAGCCCCTTCCGTTGATCGTATGTTGAGTCAAGGAGCGCCATGTCGACCCACTGGAAGAAACTGTGCAGGAGTGAACAGGCTTGCAACACCCACCCTTGAGTGAGCCCCCAGGGCTGCTTCAGTGACCTCCAGCGCTGGTGTCACTACGGCCGAGCCCCACTGCTTCAGACCCTGACGTCACAAGCAGGGCTGTCAGTCCACGTGTTGTTTTTGGCGACTGTCTGTACCCATTGGGAGACCTGCTACACACTGTGAGAATCCTTGGCCAGAGGGACGATGCCTCTCAGTCTGAGGCATTCCCCTTTCCCCAACAAAACACTGGCTCTGATCCCCGCAGATTTACTCCAGATGACCCTAATCGATGGCAGCATTTCCATAATTGCAGATTGCATCCAGATTTCCCAGACAGAGTCAGAAGCTGCTGAACCTCACAGCGCAGCAAGATGGGAAATCGCCGTTCAGCATTAGAACAAAGTGCCCATCAAGAGGCCTTCCCAGCCTCGCACTATGTTTGGGGGGCCACGTGAGCATTTTGGGTTATCTCAATCCCCCACATGCCAAGGTTAAAATGGCTTCCCCAACTCCATTGTTCTTGCTCACATGCTCATTTCAAGGGCACAATCCTAACCTGGAGTTAGGCCGGCACAATTAGGCCAGCAAAGTTTGGCTAGCACAAGGGACACCGTAAAGTATGTTTGGACCACTCTCAGAGTGCAATCCTAAACTGGAGTTAGGCCGGCATAAACTAAGCCAGCAAAGTTTGGCCACCATAAAGCGTGTTTGGACTATTCAAGGAGTCAGGGAGGATGGCTCATGCCTGTGTGCTGGCTTCTCTGACTCCGAGAGTGGTCCAAATGTACTTTGCGGTGGCCCTTGTGCTGGCCAAACTTTGCTGGCTTTGTTTATGCTGGCCTAACTCAGTTTAGGATTGCGCCCTCAGAGTCAGACAGGCCAGCATGCAGATGTACACCATCCTCCATGTCTCCGAGAGTGGTCCAAATGCGCTTTACGGTGGCCCTGGTGCTGGCCAAACTTTGCTGGCCTAACTGCCAGCCTAACTCCAAGTTAGGATTGCGCTCTAAACTCCAGGTTAGGATTGCACCTTGTCAGTTCTGAGCGACTTGAAAGCCTCTGGACAGTAGCATCCTTTGAGGGGGGGAGGGCACAACATTTTGCAAGGCGCCTGACCTTGCCGTGTAAACCACTCCTCTCCTTCGCTGTCATAGCCAGTCCTTGAGGCCTTGCTTTTGCCACCAGGACTGGTTATGATGGCAAAGGAGAGGAGCAGTTTACATGGCAAGGTCAGGCGCCTCGCAAAACTTAGTGCCCCGGTACTCTATGGATACTACTGCCTCCGGGTTTCTAACACCCCAGCCGTACGATCACACACATACTAAGAAGGGGAGGGAAGATGAGCTGTGCCAAATTTCTGACCTGCCAAAATAAAAGAAAGGGGTAAAAACATTTAAAAAATAGTTGGGGTGGGAGGGAGAGTTGGGATTTAATGATAACACCAACCTTCTATCTGGATGAGTGATAACGGGTGAGGGTTGAAAGTAAGCAGAGCGAGGGTGGGTGGATGGATGGATGGATGGGAGGAAAGTCAATATGCATATTCAAGAAATGGGGAGGGCCATGGATAGCTTATAGGCTGGGGAATGGTGCATTGCTTGGGAGGGTGGATGGAGGGATTGTGTGGAGCGTGGATGGACAGCGATGTTACTGCAGACTGGACGTAGGGTGATGCATTACATAGAGGGGTTGTGGAGTGGACTATGTTCAGGGATGGGGAGAGTGTTTAAATATCAGAACTTTAAAATCTCCAGATTCTGCAATGATAATAAATTGTGCATATTTGCATACATTGAATTCATGTGCCTAATTTGCCAGCTGCAAAGCCCCGTCTCTCTCCAGGTTCTAAAATTGGATACGTAGGGAAGACAAGGAGAAGGGTTTAGGGGAGGGTGCACTCTTGTAGGGACTGTGATATGTTAACGGAGGAGTGGCATAAAACACAACAGTAAGAAGCAGAGTGACTCAGCCGCCTTAAACAGCAGGCACAAGCCTGGCCGTGCTCCAACAGACTCACGTGACCATATAGCATGCCCACAAATGACCCTTTTCGTAATGTGGCTGGCTAATAAGGGAAAGTCACTTATAAAATGTCACTATAAGAGGGGGGAAGAGTTCTGTTAGGGGAAAGGGGTGCATAGGGAAGGAAGGCTGTACAAGTTCTGTCCCTCCAAACGTTGTAGATCCACATAGTGAACCAATAACCTTTAGTGCAGTGGTTCCCAAACTATGGGTCAAGACCCACCAGTGGGTCATGAGCCAATTTCAGGTGGGTCGTGAAGCATTTAGAGCAGCCATATGGAAAATATGGAAAGATGGGGTGCTGGAAAGAGGTAGGACTGTGTGATTGTTTTGCTTGTGTCAAGGTTGTAAATAGTCGTTTTCCTTTCTGATTCACTTTGCTATTGGAAAATGGCTGAGAAATAACCCAACTGATTGCTGCATTCTCAGGAAAGCAGCAAGCTTTGGAGTCACAATGACGGCACTTCCAGCCATGACATCGCCTTCTGGTTGGTCCTGGACAGATGGTCATTCTAAAAAGTGGGTCCCGGTGCTAAAAAGTTTGAGAACCACTGCTTTAGTGTACAGAAGCGAGGATTGCTGTTGGTGGTGAGAACATAACACTACTGAGTGTCTTGAGTGAAAGTAAGAAATTAAGGTCAGAGTTTCTTAGATGCGCAGAATGTGCAGATGTGACGAATGGGGAATTCTTGGCTTGCAGGTTTGGAAACTGGCAGCTGGGAGAGATCCATAGGAGCAATACCAAGGATCATACTCCTTTGGGTCTATTTATTAACTGAAGTGCAGCAACTGGCCAGCAATTGGCCTCAGTCAGTCTCAGGCTGCTCTGAGCTCTCTCCTGGTTCAAGCCATTTGAATTAAGTCTTTGCAATCCTCTGGGGGAATTAAGAATTAAAGCAGCAGTAACATATTCAACACCAAGTTTGTTCAAGACAGAACCAGGCAAATTGTCCTGGAGGCAGGCCCAGGATTCGGCCATAAGGCTGAATCCTAGGCCCGTTCAGGAGGCTGTGCGGCCCCAATTTGGGCCGCGCGGTCTCCTTGGAGGTGCAGATCCGAATAGTGCATCGAGAAGGCTAGAGCCTCCCTTCTGGTAAGGGCACAAATGTGCCCTTGCCATGGGAAGGCTCCAGCCTCCCCAATACTGCGTTGGATTTGGCACAGGCCTGCCGGTGGCGCTTATCCAGCGCCGTATAGGATTGTGCTCTCCATCTGGTGTGCAACACAAGGCGAAGAAGCCTAAAACTCCCACCACGTTATTTTCACGAGTAGCACCCTGCTTCCCCTCTTGAGATGCTCAACGCGTCTGCACGGAGGAGGTCTAATGTAGCAAGTTATTACCTTTTGGTTATAACCAGAGAATGAGGAAAGAGAGGTAGGAATAGGTTTATATTAAACTTTATTAATATTAGAATTGGAAAATATTAACAGGGAAATATAAACATAGCTGGTGAGTCTCCCCAAACCTCCATATTGCCATCCCTATGCTACAGTGTTTTTTGTCTGACTCTATACACACACACACACACACACACACACACACACACACACGCAGCCTGCACACAGCCTGTTCAGAACCCTGCTCACATATGCACACAAACTAAGCACACACGTACATATGCATACATTCCTGTTAGGTGAAACAGAAAACTATTCACCAACTGCGACAAAAGAATGCAAGAGGCCATCTCCTGGATCAGGCCAAAGGCCCATCTAGTCCAGCATCCTGTTTTCCAGAGTGAGCCATCAGCTGTCTCTGAGACATTGATCGGCGGATGAAGGCAAATACCTCCCTCCTCCCACAGTTGCCCCCTGCAGTTGGTATTGAGTGTGCCATTACATGCACACTGTGGTGGGTTTCCCCTTGGTAACTGATCAGCTGTATTACCCATTTTTGCCTGTACTGCACAAACATTTCAAGAGGACAAAAAGTCAGCCAAATTGGACTGGTTCTCTCTGGAGGTTGCAGGTTCATACTCAAGCTGCAAGGAAATTATTTGCTTTTTAAAAAAAAAATGCTAGAGGTGAAATTCTGGAATTTGAATATCTATATGGAGCTTGGGGAGGGGCCAGACTCCGTGGCAGAGGGGCACTGCTTTGTACGCAGGTGTCAAGGTCTATCCTTTGTAATTTAAGCAAAAGAACTGGTTAGAAAGCAGAACTGACCCCTGGCACATGAGGCGGTGCACCAAATGCTCTCGCCTCACCTGGTCAGGTGCCAGCTTCTGCTCTTCCCACTCAAGATTAGAAACGGAAGAGGTGGATGGAGCACAAGAGGAACTGTGGTATGGAGGAGAGAAGGGTGGTGGGCCAGAGGGTCACTCTCCCCCCAGATTTCCTCTTTGGCTTCGTTCCCTCTTCCTTCTCCAAATTAGGGAATGGAAAGAGGAGAAGCAACAGTGGAGACAAATATGCAGAGCCAGGCACCACCCACCAATCTGCTATCTAAGGCCAACTCATGAGGCCATGAGCTGGCCTCATGGATGGGCTGGCTCTGTCACTAAGCAATGGGAAAGACCACTGCCTTCAACCCTGGAAGAGCCACTGCCACTCAGTGTACTGGGCTAGAGGGACCAATAGCCTGATTCAGTATAGGGCAGTTTTATATAGTCTTTACTTGCAGAATGCAAAACCCGTTGTTTCCCGATTGCTGGAAACAGAATGGTGTTCTGCTCACACTCTTGCAGGCAAAGCACGCAAGCGGACGTAAAACAACAACATGGTGACTGGGGTCATTTCTCTCTAGCGGAGGGTAGGAAACAGGCAAACACAATGTTTTAGTATGCCCCTAACATTAGGCATTGCTAAGAATAAGGCACATCTTCCCAGTCTCAGGGGTTCAGATAACGCATCACATCTGACTGTCAAAATCTGCTACAGAACGTTCTGTAGCTGGTTACTTGATACAGAACATTTGCAATCTCATTTCCACGCTCGACCTCCCAAATCAACGCCCCAGCTTTGGGCTGCCTTTTAATTCAATGACCAATTGTCCCTGCAAACTGGTGACAGCAGGACCTTTCTGAGCCGCTTTAGACTTCCCGTGGAAACGGAGGAGGGAGGAAGTCCATCCTTTGCTCGTGCTTCTGGTGCAACGTCCCAAATGGGAATGTGCTCGCATGTTGTCCCTGCATCTGGCGCACATATGCATCTCCCTCCAGAGGAAATGCAGGAGTTTTAACTTGGGATATTACACAGGAAACATAAAAAGAGATCACAAGAGCAGCTAGTCCTTCCTCCTAATGAATCCCCTTCTGTGTGCCATCTGCAGCTGTGCCTTCCAGTGACAACCCATTTGTCCTCTTCAGGTGCATGCCACTCCCCCACACTTCTCCCAATTAAATGCTGATCTCAAACGGTCAAAGCATATCATGGATCCTGGGCTCCAAGATCACCACAGATGGTGACTGCAGCCATGAAATTAAAAGATGTTTGCTTCTTGGGAGGAAAGCTATGGCGAACCTAGACAACTTAATCAAAAGCCGAGACATTACCCTGCCAACAAAGGTTCGCATAGTCAAAGCTATGGCTTTCCCAATAGTAATGTATGGCTGGACCATAAAGAAGGCGGAGTGCTGAAGAATAGATGCTTTTGAATTATGGTGTTGGAAAAGAGTCCCCTGGACTGCAAGGAGATCCAATCGGTCAATCCTCCAGGAAGTCAAGCCTGATTGCTCCCTGGAAGGACAAACCCTGAAGCTGAAGCTCAAAGACTTTGGCCACCTCATGAGAAGAAAGGACTCTTTAGAAAAGACCCTCATGCTGGGAAAGATCAAAGGTAAAAGGAGAAGGGGGTGGCAGAGGATGAAATGGTTAGATAGTGCCACTGAAGCGATGAACATGAAATTGGGCGAACTCCGGAAGCTAGTGGAGGACAGGGAGGCCTGGCGTGCTGTGGTCCATGGGGTCGCGAAGAGTCGGACATGACTTAGCGACTGAACAGCAACAACAATACCTTCAGATTGACCACCATTCTTTTTTCTCGGCCCTAGCTTATGCTACAGCTCTCTTAACATCCCACTTCCATACTGGGTACATTTTAATACTGTTTGTGGTATCCATCCTGAAACCTATAGAAAAGGCAACATCTGATGTGGCATGAAAGAGAAAGCAATGAGAGATATGGGTTCAGGAGAGCCTCCAGCTGACCCCACATGGAACTCATCTACGCAGAGGCTGTGAACAAGCTGCCCACATGTCCAAAATAATCTCACAGTGTTCCATCCTAACCCTTTTCCTGACCACCGTGTGGGTCATTCATAGGCCATTGTTTCAATATGAGCTGTGAATGAACAGCAGCCCGGCTCTTACTTTCATGCTTGCTTATCTCAGGATTAAGGCGAGGCGGGTCCTGAGATATCGATCCTCCCAGAAGCCTAGCCTCTTGTGTAACGCCATTCACATCTTGAACGTACAAATTAATCACAGGCGTTGAAGCAACTTCAGAGAGTTGCAATGGCATAACCAGGTTGCATCAGGAACTCTGTAATGGCACTTCTGTACCTGCAGAGGGCAGCATTTTGACTCCTAAACTAGTAGGTTAAATAAAGTCATCAGCTGCTGAATGACTCAGTTTGGGTTTTGACCAAAATGCCTGCATTTGGGTTTCCCCCAAACAAGAATTTCCAGCAACTGAAATTAAACATCCATTTAAAAAAACCAGTTTTTTTAAAAAAAGTTTGTCAATTGCTTTGATCTAATCAACTACATCCCAGAGAATGCAGGAGTCCCGACTCCTGGCTTTTCTGCCTCTCTAGATATCGCACTACACTACTCATTCCCCCAAATCTCTACATTTCTTATTGACCACCATATATTCTAGTAATAAAGTTCTGGTTCCATACACTACACAAATCAATATAAATTACAAATCCGTGGCCTGTGTTTCATGGAAGTATACTTGTGAGATGGATGCTGTTTTTTGAGATGAAGATATTTCAACATATGCTTGGTCATCACTTCAATGCAAGAGAAAGTGATGGAATGCAGGTAAATAAAAGCCATTGCAGATGACATATGGACAGAGCTTTCTAGCCACGCAACATCATCTCAAACACACAATACTTTTCAAAACAGCCTGTTCACACATTCAGCTGCACGTCACTGAAGGTGGTTCACACTTGTTTATAGCTGCAACATCAAGTGATGACTGCTATGTGTGATTGGACTATTCCAGATCAAACACTGCAGAAAGAGCTTTCTTATTGCCTCAAATTGGTAAAGAGCACGTTCAAACATACAACTGCCAAGTGATATGCAGGCATGTGTGAACCAACCCTGAGTTGTTGAGCCATCCAATGATGAAATATGGCGCGACATAAATTGCATGCGTGAAATAAGTCTTGACCTCAGCTTTTCTGGATCTCCCCAAACCATTTAAATCTATCATTTCTCTTTCCCAGACAGTTTTCTCCTTCTCTATCCCAGATTCTGACATTGCCAAATCCTAAACCACGTGAGCAGATTTTAATAACTTTAACAGACTTGCAATTCCAACCCATAAGGACAAATTATCTTAGGAGATGGAAGGAAAGATTACGTCACCAAATACTGAATGTTCAAATGGACCAGGATAGCTGTGATATTCAAGCCAATAACCCACCACGTTGAAACTCCTTTATATTCTCAGTCCAGAGAGACTCAGGTGAGTGTAAACACCACTGAGCAAAGCCTCTGAAAATCCATTGAATCCAATGGGATTTAAGCACGTTTAATTCAACACTGTTCTTCAGTATCTGGAAATGCATTCTGCCAGAATTCTGGGGCCTTATTTCAAAGAATGGGGGCACAATCCTGGTATATTCAAATCAGTGGGAGTTTTGCCACTGACTTTGAGCAGGGTTGTGATTTGCATCCAGATACCCCGGCAGGCTATCTGTGCAGAAATGTTGTAAAGTGAGAAGCAAATCTTACGCCTTCCTATCCACCCTATTTTTCCTCTTCCTTCCATCAGGTCTCCAATCCCACTTCCTCCGTCTTTCCTTTGCTTATTGCTGTCCCCCTGGAACACCTGTGCTCCCATCTCCTGTATCCTAGCTCCCTTTTCCATCCAGTTTTCTGCCCTTCCGATGCTGGTTGCTTTCTCTGCAGGGATTGCTGCCAATGAAGCATAAAAACAGTTCAGCCACTCTCTGTTGCACGTCATGTCACCGGGTCCAGATCCCAGAAGCTGCAAGGCTCATGTTAGCCACTAGAGGGGAGTGATGAGGAAGCAGACCAGGCCCTCAGTGCATGCCCCGAGCCAGGGGCACTTTGTTAGGTGGGAATGGCCATGCGGTGGGGACAAGGGAGAGAAGTGGGGGCAAGAGGCGTGGCTCCACAAAAACCCTCCACTTCTTACTGGATGAGTGGGGCTGAACGGTCGTTGGTCACTGTACGTTTCAGCTTGATGTGGGCAAATGGGTTGGTCCTGCAAGAGGAAATGGAAAAATCAGAAAGAAGGGGAGTGTCAACACGGCAGGGAGGAAGGCCCAGATCTCAGGGGTGCTTGTTTCCAGGAGGGGGGGGGGGGAAAGGGGCATCACTTTCATGTCCACAGATACAGAGTGGGTCAAGCCTGGCAGCGATCAAGATGGAAGTATTGGAAAGCTCAGGTGACAGAATGGACTGTGCCATTTCAGACTACTGGTGGGGGGGGGGGGAGGAGGAGGAGGAAATGCCACTTTAAAAACATACAAGCCCATCTTGCATATATAAAACTGGTACGCCAGGGAGAATGTTTCCAGCCCAGTCCTTTGCTACAGTTCTGGCTTCCAGTTTGCAGGACATTTTGAAGCCAGGGGAGCATTCAAAACTGTGATCCCTCGCCTGCAGTCTGAAGCGGTACAGACCTCATGCCTCCGCAAGTGTTCAGGAGGCCAGAATCACAGGAACTGGCAGCCGCCCTCTTATCTGCATTTTGACTGCATGTCCCACCTAACACTGGATATGATACTCCTGAAGCATGCGCGCGCGCACACACACACACACACACACACACAGAGGGAGAGGGGTAAGAGAGATGTAAGAGAAACCCCAAGCCCTGGAATCAGTCTCTTCTTTCCTAAGAGGAGCCATAGGAAGGTGTCCAGGGCTGGCCCTCTAATTAACCCTGTAGTCAGGATTTTTATTTTATTAGTTAAATAAAATTTAATAAGTATTTTTTTAAAAACCCCAAACCCTGGAATCAGGCGGCACCTGAGTGGGCAGTCCAACCTGCCCCAGCTGACGTCCGCTCACTTCCTGTTCTCTACCATCTGCCATCATCCCACACACACCTCTGTTGCAGAATCCGGCCCTAACAGGCCACACCTGCTCTTGTCCCTGGAAAAGAGCAGCAGGATAAGGGAGGGAAGGAGCGGTGTGGTGGTAGCAGTGTTGGCAGTGACAGCAGGTGGTAGGGAGGGGGTGTGGGGCCTCCACCCCACCCCCCCACAAAAGGGGGGGGGGGGGAAGGATGGCACCAGACCAACTTGGTCCCAGGTGCCAGAGAAGCTTGTGCTGGGCCTGAAAACATCTTACCTTGAAGGAGAAGCAGTTGGACTCCCAAATTCGTTTGCTAACTGAAAAAGGAAGGAAAGAAAGAAAAGTACATTCAGATACTATAGGATGCATTCAGTGCTGAGACACACAAAAAACCCGCACAGATGCACCTACAGGATATCCACTCAGACGACAGAACCTTTGACAAAAACATGCACTGAACTTTGAAGCGTTCCAAGCACAGGCGTCCAGAAGCACTGTCCAAGAAGTTCAACCACTGGGTGGCAGCAGAAACACACTCAATTGTCTGACTAGGATTCTCTCCATACCACACCTCCCATCTCACCTGTGAAAGGTCCGGGTTTAGCATGCTATAAGGACGTTGGCGGGATGCACTGGCGCGGGGTGAAGGCCCGTAGCGTTGGCCATCTCCGACCTCAGGGCCAGCAGGTGGAGATCCGGCTCGGTCCAAGTTTCCTGTACTACTACTGTTCACCTTGCTAAGTGGGAAGCCACTAGTCAGAGAGAAAGGAGAGCATTAACGCCAGTCATGAATGAGTCTTAGCTAAGATGAAGCTCCAACTTAATCGTTCTTATTTTGACCCAAGCCTCGACTCCCAGCAAGTCCTGCTGCATCCCATCACTGCAGTTCTCTTCCCTTAGACAGTAATTATAGAATATACTGATAATATTACAACACAAGAGAGTATCACTGTACACTCAACAGCGGTGTGGTGGCACCAATCGTAAGAACATAAGAAGAACCCCACTGGATCAGGCCAAAGGCCCATCTAGTCCAGCTTCCTATATTTACAGTGACCCACCAGATGCGTCAGGGAGCACACAAGGCATTCTGAGGTAAATTTCTGAGGTAAAATTCTGAGAATTTGCTATCCTGTCTGTGGGAAGGGAACTATAGTAACTTGCAACCCATTCTGGGCCTTAAGAACATAAGAAGAGCGCCGCTGGATCAGGCCAAAGGCCCATCTAGTCCAGCTTCCTATATTTTACAGTGGCCCACCAGATGCCTCAGGGAGCACACGACATCAAGATGTCTGCATCTCGTTGCCACTCCCCTACATCTGGCATTCTGAGGTAACTTACTTCTAAAGTATGGAGTTGCAGTACCCATCATGGCCTGTAGCCTGCGATGGACTTTTCCTCCAGACATCTGTCCAGTTCCCTATTAAAGGCACCTAGGCCAGACGCCATCACCGCCTCCTGTGGCAAGGAGTTCCACAAATTAATTACCCACTGGTTTAAAAAATATTTCCTTTTATCTGTTCTCACTCTCCCAACACTCAATTTTAGTGGCTGTTTGGTGGATGTAAGCTACCAGCACTGGCCCATGTATCCATTCCTGTCCCATGAGCTGGGGCCACAGTTGCTCCTCCCGAACTGTATGAACAGTGGCTCAGTCCTGGAGCTGAGTCTGACAGAAGCAGGTCCATCTTTCATGGCTCTGGCAAAACTGGCACCAGCCATTTTGCTACATTCCATGCCAGTGTGCCCTATATTTGGTGGGGCTAAAAGAGGCTACTTGTCACTTCCACTGCTCTGGGGCAGGATGATGAATGTGGGAATGGGGCCTCCTGCCCAGCTTCTGCAGTGATCATTTTGCCTCCTCAGCCAGCAGATCTCTGGTTTTGCCCCACTGGCAGGAGATGGAAATCACAGCCACAATACTAGGAAAGGGAGATGCTATTCCTGCAGACCATCTTGCCAAGCCGGAACTCTTAAAGCAACAAGAGTCAATTCTGAGGCAGCTGCTGGGAACCCTGAATGGGGAACTTTAAATTGTACCTGCCTAGCCCACCCCAAGCCACCGGAGGCGCCGCGTGCTGCAACGCTTAGAGAGACTGGAACCAGGTTCGAATCCTGGCTCGGCTCTGAATGACGCTCTCTCTCTCTTAGCTTAAACAACCTCACAGGGTTGTTGTGAGGAGAGTCGTGTAGGCTGCTCTTTGCTCCTTGAAGGAAGGGTGGGATAGAATGAAAAGTTAACAGCAACAACAACAGCAAGTAACCCTTTCCCCGAGCAACTCTACTCCCATTTCCCATTTTACCTGCTTAGTGGTTTGTCAGCCCCCTCGGTTGGGGGGAAGGGCCGGGTGTAGGAGAAAGGAAACCAGCCTTTCCTGTAATAAAAGGGGAAGTGGGGAGAGGGAAGCAGGGGAAACAAACTTTTATTAAGGCAGGAGGGAGAAGATGCAGGACTCTTCCTATTTTCTCCTAAGGGGGGGGGGGGGGGCGGCAGTAATGAAGCAGAGCTTTAAGGGCAAGACAGGATAGGGGGAGTCACTACCAGGAAAGGAAGCCATGACTCCTGGGTCTAGGGAGGGAGTATGACCCTGTGGGCTGTGGTAGACGCGAGCAGCCAAATCTAGTGGGGTTCTCAAGGGCGGGGGAGGGGACTGGGTTTGGCAAGAGAGCAGAGGAGGCTGCCAAAACTCTGGGATTCTTTGCAAACCAAGTGGAGGCTTGCATGCAACACCCAGCCAGGACTTCTGCGCACAGGCAAGGGTGCAGAGCCTAGTGGCTTTGACATTTGGGGCTTGGGAAATGGTGACAGGTCCGGTTCAGATGGGACAGATTCAGCATAGATTCAGAGCACAATCCTAATCTGGAGTTAGGCTGGCACAGTTAGGCCAGCAAACTTGGACTGGCACAAGGGCCACTGTAAAGTATGTTTGGACCACTCTCGGGAGTCAGAGAGGCCACACACAGACACGCGCCATCTTCCCTGACTCTGAGAGTGGTCCAAATGCGTTCTACAGTGGCCCTGGTGCCGGCCAAACTTTGCTGGACTAACTGTGCCAGCCTAACTTCAAAATTTTAGGCAGGGTGTTTCTCAGATCCTGTAATCGGAGATCCCAGGGAAGGAGCCTGGGTCTGCCTGCACGCAGGCATGTGCTCTGCCCAGTGACAACAACAGCCCCTGCAGCTACAGCTCTCCTCCCTGGACAAAGACTGCAGCAGGGTCTCCATGTCCCATTCCCACAACCCAGATAACGCCTGAGCTGGGGTTCTGCAGCTACAGAAAACTACATGGGGAGCTACATGGGGGTCATACCAGGACAGGGAAAGGCCAGGAGCCAGGACTCTGCGTTTGTCTGGGGCAGGAGGGGTGGGGTTCACTCGCTCACATTTTGGTGGTCTCATTCTCCCCATAATGCCAGCCGTCCCGTGCCTCGGTCACCAGCAGAAGGATGACGTCTCCCTCCTGGAAATTGAGCAGGGTGCTGTTCTCGCCTGCCGCGTGCGAAAATATGGCCTGGACCCTCCGGCGATCGGCACGTGAAGGCAGGACCGAGAGAGGACTGATGCGGGGCAGGGTCTTGTTTTCCACTGTAGGAGGGGGAGCAGGGTTAGTGAATGGGGAAAAGAGGAGACTCCCCCTGATATAAGGCCGGCCCCTGCTTTCTGTTTGGGGCACAAAACACACAGAGGGCGCCATCCTAACCTGGAGTTAGGCTGGCACGAGTTAGGCCAGCAAAGTTTGGCCAGCACAGGGGACACTATAAGTATGTAAGTATGTTTGGACCAGAGTAAGAGGGGCCAGCACACAGACATGCGCCATCCTCCCTGACTCTGAGAATGGTCCAAACACGCTTTACGGTGGCCCTGGTGCCATTCAAACTGTGCTGGCCTAACAGTGCCGGCCTAACTCCAGGTTAGGATTGCACTCTGGATTACGAAGCAGAACCTATGGAGGGATAAGTGGGTCTCATGGATGTAAAGTAGGGCATTTTTAACAGGCGCTGGCTAAACCAGGCAAGGAGGACCCCTGGGCAGGTGGCAGGTTGGCACAGGCACGAGATACTCACCGAGTGTTGCCAGGCGGGTTTCTGTAGACATCTTGCGTGGCATTGGCAGTGTGCAGGAGTAGCTGTCTGCGGTCTTGGTCTGTGGGGGGGGTCTGAGTGGTTTGTGTGGGTGGCAGACCCAAGGTGATGGTGATGGGCTCACTCACAGGTGGGTGACCCCAGTCCCGGGACCCCCTTCCACGGTGGGAGTCCCCATTTGGCAACGGTGTCACCTCCTGGACTGAAACACGCTATAGGGGAAAAGAAAAATGAGATATCATAAAGTTACACAAATGCATCTCATTTCCCCGTCTTGTCCCATACTGAGATCTTAAAACCTCCAGGATGAATCAAAGTCATGAAGGCCTTCCTCAATCCTGGCAGAGCATCACATGAATAGCCCAGAAGCCCTTGCTTCGATGTTTCCAGGGGCGTAGCTAAATAAGTGCAGGGTGTGTGTGTGCAATTGCACCAGGAACAAGCTTTAGGGGGGCAACAAGCTGAGCTTGACATTAGTGGCCAAGATTGTGAAAACCTTGGTATGTATGAATAATATCATCTTGTTATGTAATATCATCAGGTAATTTAATGCAGAATGCAATGACATGAACCAGAGTGTAGTATCTTTATCAAACGTTATGGCCAAAAAACCAGAGAAAACGAAAACACAACTGTGATGTCACTTCTGTGTTGTGACATCACTTCTGGGGCAACATTTCCCGCTCTGCACTGGGCTACACTTTCATGAGCTAAGCCCCTGGATGTTACATCATGATTAGGAACATGAAATCCGTGGGCATTCAGCCAAGTGGGGAATGAGTGGTCTGCTTGTGGCTGTCTATAGGGAGACACTCACATTATTTGCTCCCAGCTCAGATAGTTCCTCCAGGACCTTGGGCGGCAGGTTGTCAGCAACTGGGAGGGCTGGTCCTCCAGGAGAATTGTTGGCTGTGAGCTTGACCAGAGTTAGTGCCCGCTCAGGTAAACGAGTGGGTTGGGTGCATGATGTCTGCCACATGGGCAGCTTGGCAGCCAGCAGCTCCCGCACCTGCCATGAATGAAAGGATGAGAAGATGATCCAATTGCCCGCTTTTTGACTTTTTTTTTCTTGCCTTGTCATTTTCCACTTGATTTGCCCTTCAGTTTGGAAATGTTAGGAAATTACACCATTCAGAATTTGCCTATGTTTAAGTGCTCAGATGCCTCCCAGTTCTAGAACACTAGATTTTTTTCATTTTAGCATAACATTTATAAAACTGCCTTTCTACAAAACTGCACCCAAGATGATGGACCATCTCAACGTTCAAAACAATATTGTCAACACTAAAGCACCATCCAAACAATTAACGAACGACCCACACTGTTGTCCTCAGTTCTGCTCCTCACCCTGCCTTGACTCTGAGATTTCATCAATAAGGACTAGAAACTTTAGAAATTAAAGCAAAGAATCTCAGAAGCCTGGATTTTCTACCCCTGCCTTTGCCTGCATTTATGTGAGGCAATCACACTACCTGTGCCCTTTTCCTGACAAAGGAAGGGCTCATGCAATTCCCACCTGAAGCAAATTGGAGGGATAGGGCTAGAGGAGGCTCACCTTGGTGTGGTAGGAGCTGAAATGTTTGGAGACAGCACACTGGCGATCCACCAGGAAGGAGTACCGGCGCCTCTCCTCGGTCAGGGCTGCCTTGTAGCCTTCTGCCACAAACCTGTCCAGCTCACTCTGCTTGGTGCTCATAATCTCCACATACTAAAGGAAGGAAGAGAAACTCTCCAGGTACATCGTGTGAAGAGAAGGAGTACCCTGGCCCTCAGCTCAGGCTCTCGCACTTCACATTGCACACCAACAGGATACGGAACTCGAAAGTCTACCATATGATACACTTGATGGCCTTAATAGCTCCTAGATCCCCCTGGAGGCAGGTGATCTGGGCTTCCCAGTTTGCTTTAGGTTGGGATGCACTTCAGGGAAGGAACTAATCATTGGGCAGGGGTGCCAAGAAGCTGGCAACCAAGGGTGCAACCAAGAAGCTGGCAGCTGAAAGGCTGGGTGTGAGTGTGGTGGACTATTATCTGTCCCCCACATCATATCCAGCAACTGAAAATGCAAGGAAGGACATAAAGTCAGAAGAGAGGTACAAGGCCTCTCATCCCCTCTATACACTATAAACACAACACAACACAACACAACACAACACACAGCACAACTGTTGCTAAACCTGGGGATAGTATATAGCCAGCATGATCAGTAGGAATTTATAGACTGGCTATGTACCATCAAACCAACCACAATACAATCAAACATTAGACAGATTACCTCAGAACTTTGTCCAAAAGCCCTACAGTCACCCTCAAAGGTATGGCAGAACATGCACCAGCCTTTCAAAAAGGACAATGGAGAGGAAACTTTTATTTTCTGGGATGGGGGTTCCAAAATGTGGGTTTGCCACCCAAAACTGTCATGTAGATGTCACACGACAGAAGCCTAGATAATTCTGGATGGTGTGGAAGAAGTGACAGAGGGGAGTTCTTCTCTCTTTCCTATAACAGTCGGCCGTCCATGAAATTCACTGGCAGGAGGTTCAAGACAGCAGGGGCGAGTGCCTCTTCGCGCAACGTGTGGAATTCACAGCCACAATTTATGGCAATAGCTTAGCTTGAAAAGGGCATTAGCCACTAGCCATATGGCAGGGGAGGAAGGTTATCCCTGGTTATGCGGAGCCTCCATATACAGGAACAGGAGATCTCTGAATACTGGTTGCTGGTGCATAATAGAGGCCTCTGGCCTTCCCATCTGCCTCGTGGGCTCCCCAGCTGCATCTGGTTGGCCACTGTGGGACCTTGGTTTGATCCAGCCAGGCTCATGTTTTATGCTCTTGGGCAAGATGGCTTTGTTCCCAATTAAATATTCCACTCACTCTTCTAGCGATAGGCCACAATGCCCTGGGACGGCGTTTCTGGAACATGTGGACTCTGCGTGAATTACTCCAGAATAATTACCCCTGCCTGCTTCCATACTCTCTCCCGATCACACGTGGGGCTTAGAATCTGGGCTCCATCTGTACGCAAGCCGTGAACAAGGGGAAGGAGCATGAATCACCCCAATTGTGAGGATAAAAGGTTAGTAAGAGTGCACTGAAGTAACTAATCTGTGTTAAGCCACCATCAACACGGACTCTTTTATATCCTCAAGATGCCAGAATGCCGGGGGGCAGGGGGCAATCTCATAGGAGCCAGCAGATGAAGGGTTACCTCTGTACCCCTTCCTTATGGGCCCCCCTCCTTGTGGCCTCTAGCCTGAGCAGGCCTTGATCCTGAAGTAATGGTTACCGCGGCAACAAGGTTGACAAAAGAGGCCTTTCCAGAGCCAAGCCTTGTTGTTGCAGCCGCCAGGAGTCACAGGATGGGGGTGGGAGGAGGAGGAGGAGGATAAATAGGGGAGACAGAGAAGCAAAGGAAGGAGAAGAGGGCTGAATCTAGATTAATGCATGTACATGGTTGGTTTGGGCCTGGATGCAAGCTGCACTGCCAACTTGTGTAGCATTCAGAGCATGAACGATGGCACCCTCTCATGGTACAGACTTGCATGCCTCTGAGGTCTGTGTGTACTGCACAGTTCCACGAGCAAGTGTTTGTGCAGAGGTGTGTATGAAGTGATCAGTGTGAGGAAATGTCTCTCTTTGTAAAGTGTGGCACCCTTGCACGCACGCACGCACACGCGCACACACACATACACACAGCACTTGCATACATGTGTGAACAGAGCATTTGTGGGAATGTGCGCATTGAAGAGCTCAGTATACCATATACCTAGCTACAGCCTACATGGATACTTGTGCAAAGGTACGTATGCATTTGTCGACACATGCTTTTCTGTGTGTATGCCTTAGCTGACTTGGCTGGGTCAGTGATCAGAGTCAGAATGTGCATTTGTTTTCATGAAACAACACAAATGATAGGTGTCTGTGTAAAGAAGTGTGTACGCGAATCAGGGTGGTGTGCATGTGGGCTGTCAGCAATCCAGGAAGCCCCTCTTTAGAGATTACATCTCCAGGCACCAAATGGCCAAAGAATGTTAAACCCTTTAAGCCATAAACTTCTTAGTGACCTGAATCCCAGCACCCAGACGGTATCCATACAGAGCAGGCGGCAACCCCGGACTCTTACAGGAGTTGGGTGGGAAATAGAGTCCTGGTAGTGGGGTTTGGGGTTCGTGCTTTCCACAACTCATCAGAAATTAAATACATGACACAGGTAAGACAGTAGTTCCTAATGTATGGCTAGGGGCAAAAGGCATGACCGGCCGCTTTTATCAGATGCTGTGGCTAGGATGCTCCACTAAAGAATTCCAGACACCTTTAAACCTGCAAATGTACATTTCTTTCTGCATTTCAGAACCATGTATCTGCATTTTTAACATCACACAAATAAGCGACCCAAATATTATGCCATTCTAAAACTTCAAAATGCAGCATGTACCAGCAAGGATATATCTTGTACCCATTTCACAGAAAACTGATAAGCTAACCACCAAGTAGCTGGAAGACACATTTCTTTAATAAGATTGGGATGTCCAAACTTGCTTAGGGCGCAATCCTAACCTGGAGTTACGCCAGCACAAATAACTTGTGCCGGCCCAGGAGTGTTGCAAACACGCCGTAAAGCACATTACATGTCCATGCGCCGGCCTCCCCAAGAATGGTCCAAATGTGTTTGTGCCGGCCTAACTCCAGATTAGGATTGCACCCTTAATATAAGCTGCATATGATAAACTCTACACATCACAAGGGAAATGGCATAACTCAACATGGCGACACCGTTTTTCAGTGCACCTCTGTAAAAAAGCACATCGCCAACTACCACATCTCTTGAGAAAACCAGTACTTTATCTACTAAGGGCGCAAGCCTAACCTGGATTTAGGCTGGCACAAGTTAGGCCAGCAACATTTGGCTAGCACAAGAGGCACTGTAAAGCAGCAGACCCCAGAAGTGGCAAAGGTTGGGAGCGATTTGTGACCCTCTAGGGAGGCCCCTGGGCAGAACGGTAAGCTCTGTTCACCCGGAGGAAGGATTGTGGCCACTGGCAGATTGGTGCCAGGGTTTGGCACCCACTGAACTAAACAGATACAGTTGGAGCATTTGGGATGTCTCTCCTGTTCCAGCAGGAGATGCTACAGTGAAAAGGACCAAATCTCTCAGGCTGCAATCCTGTACACACTTTCCTGGGAGTAAGCCCCATTGAGCACAATGGGACTTACTTCTGAGTAGGTACGCAAAGGATTGCACTGTCAATATCGGAATGCATCTATAAGGTTCTAACCTCACTCCTTAGCACTGAACAGAACGAGAAAGGACTCCTGTCTGAAAAGCCATTTCCTATCAAGGAAGACACTACCGGGCTAGATAGGCCATTGGTCCAACCCAGTGTAAGGAGCCTTCACATGTTATCTTCCATTTACATCTTACGCATATGCTTCCTGGCTTGTGGAGGGGGAAAGACCGGTCGCTTCACCTCCTGCCCAGACAGCTGCCTTGGAATGCTGCATGCCTCTTTCTGGCAGGATGTGACACCATTTCCCAAAGGACTGTGCAACTTTCCCATTGTTTTCCGAAAGCACTTCTTCGTCTGGAGGATGGGCTGCTTTCGCCCTCCCTCCCCTCCGCCATTACCTGCACCTCACGATCCCCATATTTCTGTGGGTTTTTGCTGCTCTGGCATTTCTTGCGCAGCTTCTTCAGCTCGGCCTGACACTTCTCAATGGACTCCACTTTGGCACGATGTTCACCTTGGTATTTCTTCAAGGTGGCCTAAAAGAGAGAGGGAGGGAGAGAGAGGGCACCAGACAGAGCGGCGAGGTCAGCCATGGTGAATAGATAATGGCAATCCCTGCTTGGCCATGAAGGCCACTGACTGGCATTCAACCAAACATTAGGGCCTTTGTGGGAGACCTGGTCCTGTTTTCTTATCCTAAGCACCCAGCTATATCTTCACCTAGGAATGTGGCCCAGACAGCTTCAAATTCCTTGTTCTTTTTTACATGGGCAGCAAGTTTTCTTTTTTTTGCCTTGCCACGAGCAGTGGCGGTCCGGGCCGGGAGCACGCCCCATGGCAGGCACTGACCATGCGCCCCCCCATGTCGCCCCGCCCCCACGCAGAAACCCCAGAAAAGCTCTATTTCAGAGCGTAAGGGAGGTGTGGGCGGGCCAGAAACCGCGCGGTCTCTCCCGGACCGCCCGCAGTGGCGCCCCCCACTGCCCCGCGCCCCATGGCTCGTGCCATGGGGTGCTACAGGTAAGATACGCACCTGGCCACGAGCGAGAGACAGAGCCGGCTAGGGGGAGGAGGAGAAAAGGATTCATGGAAAACTGTAGGCCTCCGCTTTATCACAGAGCACAATCCTAACCTAGAATTAAGTTGGCAGAGTTAGGCCAACAAAGTTTGGCGGCACAAGGGCCACTGTAAAGTATGTCTGGACCACTCTTGGAGTCAGAGAGGCCAGCACACAGATGTGCACCATCCTCCCTGACTCCGAGAGTGGTCCAAATGTACTTTACCATGGCCCTTGAGCCAGCGAAACTCTACTGGCCTAACTGCACTGGCCTAACTCCAGGTTAGGATTGCGCTCACAAGCTCCGCCTATCCTTCAGCCTCATCTTCCTCATAAAGACCTGTATTTGTATATTTACCATCACAACATCATGCCCCAGCCCAAGCCTTTAAGAAGCCTGAATACATTTGCCAGGCAAGTTTCATGTCCCTCACGGCTACACTCACATAAAATTGGCATTCTCTATTGTGGATAAATTTGCTACTTCCCAAAATGGACATAGATGAAACCACTGCTTAATTTTCAAATTTAAAAAGTGTTGTACGTATCTGCCTAGAAACTGTGCCATTTCTCTTAGAAGTAAGGGAGATTTACAAGAAAATTCTTGTATCTACACACAACACTGTTTTAATTTAAAAATTAAGCAATGGTTTGTGTTTATTACCATTCCTTTCAGCTGTCCATTTTGGGAAGTAGCAAAGACAGCAGTGAAAAGATGCTTAGTTAATCACTAGTGAGAGAAAGGCACTTTGTATGTGCACAGAATATGTACTTTACTACACCTATTCCAGGACATGAATAGCTTCTGGGACTGAACTCCGGTCAGAATACTGAATAAGGGAGAAGTGGACAGGTGCATATGCAAGGCAGGAGACAACACAGACAAATGTGGAACTGTGCAACACAAGACTCGTTCTCACCATCAGGTATTTGATATCCAATTCCAGTTTGTGTTCCAGCTGGGACAGCAGCTCTGAGTGAAAAAGTTTCAGCTAGGAGCAAGGGACAGAGAACAGAAAGTGAGAGAATGTGGGCCAGGAAGTCAGGGGCCAGTGCTTCTCCCTCCCTCTGCTTGGAGCCCCAAGAATTAGGGGCACCAGATACAAACTGGGACAGAGTGCCTATACCTTTAACCATTTAGAAGAGGGAATTTGGGCAGAAGCAGCTCATCATGGAAGGGTTTCAAACGCTGCACCTGCCCAAATTCCCTCTTCTAGACAATCGTTAAAGGTACAGGCAGATCCCAGTCTGGAGCTGGTAACCGTACCAAGAATGACTGTGGGACATACCGTAATAGTTGGGCCAACAGGTCCAATCTTGGGCAGCAGATCCAGGGGTGGGATAATACAAATCTAATAGGCCTACTTACCTAATTGAGGGAGGCCCAATAGAAGGCTAAAGTGGGCCCACTGCATTTATATTAGTTCCTCACCGTCTCCTCCAGTTGTACTTGAATCTGTCGGTGGACTTCTGCCATCTGGAACAATGTGTCACCTGCAGACCAGGGTGAACGGAGGGTTAATACACCACAGAGTTCCCTTGCCCATGAAAAGGCCCTTTGTCCCCCTCTGACTGTCTGTCCTGGGATAATCTCCTTTCCTTTTGGGTTAATTCCTTCTCCAGGAGTTGACCAAAGAATCCTGCCTCGCTTTTCACTGCAACCAAGATACTGATGGTGCACGCACGCACGCACGCACGCACGCACGGAAGGAGGAAACCACCCAACCTTAAAGTGGGCATCTTTGTCACTTGTGGTTCAGACATAACACAGCATTTCACACATTTAGGGCTCAATCCTAACCTGGTGTTAGGCTGGCCAAGTTACAAAAGCAAAGTTAGGCTGGCACAAGGACCACCGTAAAGTGCGTTTGGACCACTCTCGGAGTCAGTCAGGATGGCGCTTGTCTCTGTATTGGCCTCTCTGACTCCGAGAGTGGTCCAAACGTACTTTACGGTGTCTCTTGTGCTGGCCAATCTTTGCTGGCCTAACTGTGCCGGCCTAACTTCAGGTTAGGATTGTGCCCTCAGCCTAATCCACATAGATCTGTGCAACATTCAGCTCATATGCTACAATATACCTGAAACAGAACTTTTCAAAAACAAAAGGGAAATTGACTAGCACAGGAGAAAGCCACAACCATGTTGACCCAGGAGACAAACATTATTTAAGAGAAATGCAACATTTAGGCTACAACTGTGTTTCTCAAACTGTGGGTCAGGACCCACTAGATGGGTTGCGAGCCAATTTCAGGTGAGATATGCAGCACCTAGCACAGCCATATGGGAAATATGGGAAGATGGGACACTGGGAAAGGGGCAGGCTGTATGGATGATTTGCTTGTGTCAAGGTTGTAAATAGGCTTTTTTCCCCTTTCAGATTCACTTTGCTATGGGAAAATGGCTGAGAAATAACATAAGAACATAAGAAGAGCCCTGCTGGATCAGGCCAAAGGCCCATCTAGTCCAGCTTCCTATATCTCACAGCGGCCTACCAGGCGCCCCAGGGAGGCATGAGACAACAAGATGCTTGCATCCTGTTGCCACTCCCTTGCACCCGGTACTCTGAAGTAGCCTACTACTAATGTGAGGAGGTTACAACCCATCATTGCCTATAGCCCATAATGGACTTTTCTTCCAGAAATCCGTCCAATCCCCTCTTAAAGGCATCTAGACCAGATGCCATCACCACCTCCTGTGGCAAAGAGTTCCATAGATTAACTACCCGCTGGGTAAAAAAGTACTTCCTTTTATCTGCTTTAACTCTCCCAACCCTCAGCTTTAGCAGATGCCCCCTGGTTCTGGTGTTTTGAGAGAGGGAGAAGAACATCCCTCTATCGACTCTATCCCTTCCGTGCATTATTTTGTATGTCTCAATCATGTCCCCTCTCAGGCGCCTTTTATCAAGGCTGAAGAGCCCCAAACGCTGCCGTCTCTCTTCATAACCCAACTTATTGCTGTATTCTCAGGAAAGCAGCAGGCTCTGGCGTCACAATGACGGCACTTCCAGCCATGGCATCACTGTCTGGTGGGTCCCAGACCAATTGTTTTCCAAAATGTGCTAAAACATTTGAGAAGCACTGGACTACAAAAACCAGTTGCATAGCTGGGGGAGCAGGAACCCAGGACGAGGCGACACAAAGATGCCCCTCTGTGTCATCGCATCACCCCCTTGTGCAGGCACCCCCTTCTCTGCATGTGCAACTCTGGCTTCAAAAACAGCTCCACTTGGAGCCGTCCAGCAGCCAGGGTGGTCCGGAGGGCCCATTTCAGTGGCGTGATCCAGGCGGAACGGCCCGGTACGCCGTTCCGCCGGTTCGGCGGACGGGCCCGGGCCGCGCCACCTCTCCGGAGGACGGGCGAGCTGCTGCTGGGCCCTCCCTCCCTCCCTTGCATCCCGAATCGCTCTGAAATGGAGCGATTCAGGCTCTGTGAGGCGCAGGGGTGTGTGGCAGCCCTCTGCCATAGGGGCGGAGGGCTGTCAGTCATCCGGGCATTCCGGTTCTTGGCGCGCCCGGATGACATCACTGGTCCATATCATGGTGCTTCTGCGCTAATAAGAGCTATCTCACCTGCAGAGAAGAAGGCAGAAAACTGCCACTCCACCACAATGAGGGACACAGTGAGGGGGGGGGCAATGAACACCCACACACCGCCAGCCCCTGCCTAGCTACACTCCTGAAAAAAACTTCCTAAATAATATCTGGTGACTTATAAGAAAAGTCTTTAAAAGTTGCATGACAATTAGAGCTACAAGTGAGAAGTCAATGGATTAATCTGCTAAACATTAAGACCCAGTGTTCAAGCACCACAGGAATGATGTGGTAGAATTCCAAGGTGGAAGAAGAAACTATATCCCTTCAGACCACAGGCAAGGAAATAGCATTTTGGAATGCTCCGCCATGTGAAACTCCCTGTAAATTGACATTAGTCCAACAGGGAATGAGCTGGGCTACTATCCACTTTTAAATACACACAAGAAGTTGTTTTTGCGTGGTGATCACACAGAACAGAACCCTAACCCCTGCCTGTGCTCTGAAGTGGTGCAGCCCATCCAACCACCCCCTGGGCTTCTACTACATTTGACAGCAGAGGCACCTGATAAATACTGGGGGGCAGTTTTATTCACTTGGACTGTAAGTTGAGGACAGTTACGTTTAGCTTTGGAGTCTCTTCTGGAGCAGGTGTGGCAACGTTCTCAGCGTTTGCTCATGGAATTGCAAGTTATCTTCAGTATCGCACAAAGGGGCATCTCTAGACTGAGACTTTGGTAACATGCACAAGTATTTAAGAGCGCAGTCCTAAGTACTGCTGGGATAGCGTGGCTGGGGGACCTGCACCTTAAGCACAGAGGCGGATCTACAGGTAGGGCAAAGCTCTAAGTGTTGCAAGAAGCCTTACCCTGTCATGTAAATCCCTCCTCTCCCTTGCTGCTGTAGCCAGTAAGCAACGCCAAGATGTTGCTTTTCTCTGTGAGGATTGGCTAAAACGGTGCAGGAGAGGAGTGATTTCCACTGCAAGGTAAGGCTTCTTGCAAAACTTAGAGCTTTGCCCTCCCTTAGATCTGCCTCTGCTTAAGCACGCTGGGGAGCCTCCCTGGGGGAAGGGCAAGTTCCTCCATGACTGCCCCCCCCCACGGCAGGATGCAGCACATGCCCCACTGGCACATCTATGACAGTGCTAGAAAGTTAGGATTCTGCCTTCATGTTGTCAGGCTCTGGTTCCATCTAGTCCAATACTGACTATGGCAACAGCTTCTCCAGGGTTTCAGAGAGGGGATTGCCCCAGCCCTACCTGGAGATGCCAGGGATTCAACCTGGGACATTCAGCCTGCAAAGCAGGGGCCCTCTTACTAAGCATCAGCCCTCCCCAAGTCATTGTTTGCTCATTCTTTTGCAAATACACTGTTTGGACACAGGTAGACCATCCCTCATCCAGACATATGAAATCCAGACATTTTTGTCCAAGACTTTTAAAAAAACTTCCTGTAGTGTGAACACTAGAAGGTCTTGTGCTCCTTCCCACATACAGGCTGTAAGTTCTATTCTCTGCTCTTTGGTGTGTGTTGAATACAGGCATGGTTGCAAAATGTAAAAGAGGCCAGCCGACACCCAAATGGGTCACAGTAGAAAGAGCAAGAGGAAGCATTTATTTTTCTATTCCAAAATCCATTATTATTATTATTATTATTATTATTATTATTATTATTATTATTAT